>JAECUM010023784.1:0-46313 GCA_016617855.1 Megalonaias nervosa | reverse complement strand
AAAGCCCAATGGTATAAAGTATTCCGAATGCTTTCCAGTCATGTTCCGAATGAATTTTAATATTAAATGTGCTGATGTGCCAGTCCTCTCGAATGTGATAATGTGCCAACAGTCTTTCCGTGTCAAGAATATTATTGAGCACTTTGTAATTCCAGTGGATAATATTTGAATAAATAAATGTATGTTAAGGCCAGAATGAGTAAGTTTCAAGTAAATAACATTGATAAAAAAACTATGGCACAACAAAAGCGTCATGATGTAGGTCAAGGTCCCCTCTAAACATTAAAAGTTGTCAACAAGTTTAGGAAATTTCAAGTGGAAAGCTGTTGTACTAGACTCAGATTCATTTAAACATGTTTACCTCTATTAATAATGATCTGAATATTTAATCTATAATCTTAGACATATACTAGCAATGTATTATGTTTGTTTACAAAATAAATGTCATTGGTCAGGTACACCATTTACTTGATTTTTGACAAAGGTTAAGTACAAAATATAGATATACATAACGTAATCATTTAATAAAGCCAACAAACAGTACAAATTAAACATACCTACCTACCTACGTACGTACGTACTTACGTGCGTGCATGCGTACGTACGTACGTGCATACATGCATGCATGCATACCTACATACATACATACATTCATACACTAAACTAACGGTACCACCTGAAACAACCACAACAGAGAACTTAACTCAATATGTAAGATAGCGAACCATCCATAAAATTTGCTTTGTAATACTAAAACAAAGTGAGAGATACATTATTATTTTGTAGTATATCTAGTTAAGCAGAACAAATTCCTACCTCATTTTAATATGCGCTAATTTTATTTACGTCTCCGTGTAGAGCTTTGTTAGATTTTAGTCATTATATGTTCATTATGGGGACTTGGTGATGGGAAGATATTTCTCAACCCGAGTAATTAGCCAGTTTCTAGGAACAGACGTTATAATGTTCAGTATTCAGTATGACAGCATGAATTAATTTCGTAAAATGGGCCCTCCATATTTCCTTAACACAGGGGATTCTCTGGATAAGTTTAGGTATACTTGTTTAGTAATTTCAGATACGAATAATTTTTTGCATTGGGTGTTTTGGGTCGTGCTTTTTGTTGCATTGCATGAAGTATTAATATTTGGCTTGGAAGGCAGCCTGATATTTCATACAAATGTTAAAGAAGAAAAACCATGCAAGTGTGAAATTAGACTTACATGATATGTTACACCTTGCGTGTAACAGTAATTTCAGATTTTGCTCTGTAGTTCAACCTTCGCAGTATAATTTGCACTAAGAGATAAAAAGTTAGAAATGATAACATTATTAAAATGATGTATGTAACATTCAATATTGCAGAAGATGTATGATTGGAAATTTTTTGTATCTAAATGTATTAGTATAGCATTCAAACTAAATATGACTATATTTAAACCCTACTGAAACCGGGTAGAATACAGTATAGTCCCGGTTTTCCGAATTCATATTAGGACAAGATGTATCTCATATAATTAAAGTTCGAATAATTCTAAAAGCTAATCTGTGAATAAAAGCAGGATGAGGACACTACTTTAAATCAATTTAACAGATAACTTTTATCCGTTTAACGATTGTTAGTGTTTTCTGGTCATCTGAACAGCCTTTCTTTGACTAGATTGTTCTATTTGATAATATGCTTATATACTTATTTATTATTTATAATAGTCAAAATTATGGTTTTGCTTTTGCATTAAATTTTTTTGTTTACATCGATTTAAATAAAATCTTTATCAGAAGCCAGTGGTATCTATGCCAAGTATCCATTATATCTAATGAGATATACAGCTCATTTGCATTGCACAGTATTCCCGTAACCAGTACATTACTATTATTTCATGATAACGATAATACTTTTTCGCTCAAGTCAGGGGTACTTGACGAGTCGCTGAGTTTAGTTTAGAAGGATAGGAAGGTAATTATGTTCTCCTCGCCGAAGGCAATAATTGGCCTTTGAATTATGACTACGGAATGTAACTTTATAAATCAAACACTTTTCGGAAACCTTAAATTTCACATTTTTGTATCACAATGTAATGCGGTTGTAGCGTTATGGCTGTAGCGTTATTTGCATTTATACACGGATACGACTTTAGAGCAGAAAATGTTCTTCTTCAAACCTATAAAAGGATGGAAACACCCTAACCCGAACCCCTTCTCAAATGTATTCTAGTCACTGCTATTCTATTCCTTATTAAACTGAAAATAAAGAAGTTTGGGATCTAATTGATGTGTTATATGTTTTGAAATGCGTTCCGTGAGGTATGAACCATAGGTTAGAATTTTGTTTCTAATTTATATGATTCTCATACAACAAATGGTAAGGGTAGTCGTTGGTAATATGTACAATATATTCATACAGCAAATGTTACGGACATTGGAAATATGTACAGTATATTTATCCAACAATGGTACTGACATTGTTAATATGTACGGTATATTCATACAGAAAATGGTACGGACATTGTTAATGTGTACGGTATATCAATATAACAAATGGTACGGACATTGCTAATATGTACGGTATATTCATATAACAAATGGTACGGACATTGATAATATGTATGGTATATTCGTACAATAAATGGTACGGACATTGGTAATATGTGCTGTATATTCATATAACAAATGGTACGGTATATTCTTACAATAAATGGTACGGACATTTGCAATATGTACGGTATATTCATACAACAAATGGTACGGCTGGTCGTTGGTAATGTTTACATATTACTCAGTGATATATTATACGTATGAAGCTACGCCAATATCACACTGCCTTATATGATTCCAAATATCTGAACAACACAGGGCGGATAAATATTATTAGTCATCAAATCAATAAACAGCTTCTGCTGCATCTACATCATTCAAAAAGGTAACATCATTTATAAAACATTTGCAATAATGTGGGACATATTTTTCCGATGATTGATTCAATTTCCTTTACAAAAAGAGTAACTAGATGAAAGTGATTTAGTGTATACTCAAACAAAACCAACAAGTGTATTTTACATTAACTTTTGAATGGATGTCCAAACTTATTTATTTTTATAAGTTTGAGAAAACTATACTCTTTTTTAAGAGAACCTTGTAATTTTAATATATGCTCATTGAACATAAGTAATTGTGTCTTTGTCACATATGATTAACTGTAGTATTCTCATAAAGAAATATTAAGCACTGAAGAAAAAAATAGTTTTAATCATAATTTATGGAATTTATCTACTATAACGATGCAAGAATTTTAGTTTCATTTATTGACCTGGTCCTTTGCACTGTTATATTGTTGTTTCGTTTTCACACGAATCTATTGTTATTCGTTTGCATTTCGGTAGCTGCAAGTTTGGGTTCGTTCCCATCTAATTTTTACTTCCCATTTTGGACATGTTTTGTGTGTCCTCGTACAATCGATTATTACGTCAGAAAATTGCAAATGGTGTAATAATGCGATAAAAGCGTGAAAACATGATGAAATTACAATCTAGAACATAAGCAACGCAGACAAGAAAAAGTCCCATTTAGCTTTCAGTTCAACGCAGAGCAAAAAGGATATATATACACGTACCCTTACGTACACATAAATCTCTGATAGCTGTACCATGTAAATCTGTCATCATCTTTGTATATAACAGAAGATCAAATTTGTATTCATATCACGAATGACCTTCTTTCTTGAATAGACCTCGTCCTTTAATCACAATTTACCTGATATATTATTCATATCAACAAAACAAAATCCCTAATAAATGTGTCTTTCGGTCTGTTTCGGCTTTTGCCTTAATAAAAAATGAATAATAAATGTGTCTTTCGGTCTGTTGGACATCTGTCTTGATACAAAATCTATAATAAATGTTCATTGTATGTATGTATGTATGTATGTATGTATGTATGTATGTATGTATGTATGTATGTGCGTGTGTATGTGTGTATGTATGTATGTATGTACGTACGTATGTGCGTATGTATGTATGTATGTATGTATGTATGCATGTATGTATGCATGTATGTATACAGAACATCGGCACAATCCTAGCTATACGTGCCGAGTAGTTTTACGCAGCCCCCAAAAATACGAACAAAACAAAGAGAAGCCAAAGAATTGGTAAACTCATTAAAATGCAAAGTCCAATTTTGTTGTAAACAGCACTCTTTTAAAAACCACAATACCTCGGCTGGAACATCATCTCATGTCACATCTCTGGACAGAATGTTTTCCCCCATTAGTTGCTTCTTACGACATACCGAAGTTTGCATCGGGTCTGTTCTACATCGCAGCCTGTTGCGACATGCCGAAAGGTGCATCGGGCCTGTCCTACATCCCAGCCTGTTGCGACATGCCGAAAGGTGCATCGGGCCTGTTCTATATCCCAGCCTGTTGCGACATGCCGAAAGGTGCATCGGGCCTGTTCTACATCCCTGCAGGATTGTAGAAATATCAACATTAAAAAATGTGTTTTATTAAAATAAGTGTATTTTATATTAGATTATATCATGTATCGATATCTACGCTAATATTTTTGAAATCACTAGATTATTATTAATTACTGTAGATAGCCCCATTTTATGAGAGTATAATGTTTCCAAATTTATCGAGGAAGCTGATATCGTGAAACTATTCATCATGGTAAAGATTATGATGACATATATTGTATAAATGATCTATTGTTAATTAGGGAAGATGTTGTCTCGCTTATTTCCTGAATGAACCATTCTCGAGAAAATTTATGTTCAGCCAGACCATTATGATTTCTTAGTCTGTATGCAACTGACTTCATACCATATGATCTCATTTCAACCTATTTTATGGCGATCTGTACGTTGAGCACTAGGCCTTAATAATACATTGAAGGTACTGTTTTAAAGGTGAGATCCTTAATTGTCTAGTGAAATATTGTTCGAATGTACCTCTTCGTAACTTGTTCAGATATATCTAATAAATTATTCTTCATATGTATCTAACAGTTTCGACCGCTCCGGTGACCTAATTAGTTATAGGGTCCGTCTCGGATGTGGGAGGTCGCGGATTCGAACCCAGGCCGAGTCATACTAAAGACATAAAAATGGTACTAGCTTGGCGCTCAGCCTTAAGAGGTCAGTGCTAGGACTGGATCAGCCTCGTGTCAGGATAATGCGACTGGATGGGACATGATGCTACATGTCTGCTGTATGATGTCCTAGTGCTAGATATCACTATAAACTGCCACACTGTAGACATCGTAGCAATATGACTGAAAAGTTTTTAAAGCTAAGTTAAAAATCAAATCACACACACACACACACACACACACACACACACACACACACACACACACACACACACACACACACACACACACACACACACACAAACACACACACATGCCCCCTAACAGTTTCGTTTAAATGAGATATGTTCCACTTTGTTAAGATAAGATGTGTTTCTCTTCCTTTAGAGATGTATACGTCATCGTTTAGAGGAGGTGTGTTACTCTTCGTTTAGATCAGACGTGTTCCTCTTCGTTTAGCAATTAATTCTTCTTGGTTTTAAGCTGCGTTCCTCTTCGTTTAGACGTAATATTTTCCTCTTCGTTTAGAGATTAAATCTTCGTGTAGAGATGTGTTCCTCGTCGTTTGGACGTAATGTGTTCTTCTTTGTTTAGAGGAAATATGTTCCTCGTCGTTAAGAAGACGTGTTATTTTAACAGGAAAACTGTGGTGGCTCAGTTGGTAAAGCGTTGAACTTGTAATTCAAGGATCATGGGTTCGATACCTCCCACCAAGCCAATCAGGTAAGCGGCATCGTATGTATGTATGCAAGTATGTAAGTATGTATGTATGTATGTATGTATGTATGCATGTATGTATGTATGTATGTATGTATGTATGTATGTATGTATGTATGTATCTATGTATGAATGTATGTATGTATGTGAAAACATCTGACATTCTGTGCGTTTAACATTTAATCATACAAGTATTGTATTTCCCATAACTGAAGGATTTTGTTATTGTTTTTAATGGCTTTGACGGTACTTGTTCACTCAATATTGACTATTCCATGCCGAGGATTCAAGTGCCCTTCCCAAGGACACACCCAAGTAGTCGATGCGGGCTAGCAAAGGCGGCTATCCAACCTGCCATCCTTAGATTGTAAGTTCGACGCTTTACCAACTGAGCAAATGCTGCTCCTAACGAAAACGTGCATTCTGCCAACATTCGACACAGAAACACGAGACGGGTGATTATATTAAGGAAGTAAGGTGTTTACTTATTTTCCGTCTGTGGAAATATTTCCGTGTGAGTGTGTATCATGAAAATATATCGCGATACATACTAAAATCTTGAAAAATTCACATTTCTCAGTTAAGGCTGTTTTGTATATGTAATTATATTATTTGTTTGTTAGTTTTAAAAAATATTTTATTCCATTACATGTTATTGTAATGATAATTTTATCTACTAGATTTGATATCTTTTTTAGAAATTCAATTCAGTTCTGTTTGACCTGATAAACAGCCAGTAGTAGAAACACTGTATCTATTTGCTGACCTTGATTTAGAAACAGTGTCAGTTTTGAGTAAACAACTTTTTAAACTTTTTTTATTTTTTCCAGAGTAAGAACCATTGATTTTAGCTAAGGCCATACTTGAGTACGTGATGTTATGCATGTAATGTTTGTACGTTGTTTTACAAAGGTGACCACGTGACCCTCAGACGGGAATCTGTTTTGCGTTTTAGATAGTCTTATAACTCATTGTTATAAGAAGAAATAGCCAGTTGTGCTTTAAATCTTTGAAGCTCAAAGGTGTTTTGTTGTGACCATGTTGAGTTAAAAATTTTTTTTTGGGAATAAGTAATTTATTTACCCTGGAATACAAGTGCTCCTAAACTGATTCTTGGACAAAGACATTTATTGAAAATTATTCGTTATTCCAAACTGGAATAATATTCTTTGTGATTCAACAAAGAACTGTTGATACATCAGGACAAAGCTGACTATCGAAGACGTCATCGCCTTCCATCTTGAATTTCATCGGGATTCGAACTGTGATTCACTTAGAACTTTGTATTGATAGGACTTATATTTTTTAATTCTTGGATTAATTTTGGATTTGATTCGTAAACCGTAAGTCCTTTTTCTTATTTTTACCTTGTTTTTCTAGGGAAATAAATTATTTTGTTAATTTTTACAAAGCTTGTTGTCTTCATTCTTTTCTTGTTACTTTTGTACGAGTCTGACACGTAACAAGGCATAGAATCCACATTTCTCGGTTAAGGCACAGAATCCACATTCTCGGTTAAGGCACAGAACTACTAACGAAATATCTACCGAAATGTTTCTTGAATTATCAAAAAATATAATTTTAGTAAGTACACTATATTTAAAGTCTCGTGAATACGTACATTCAATCCTCTGCTCCTAGTAACTTCCTAATTACTTGGCTTGAGAAATATCTTCCCAACATAGACTCCCCATAATCAAACAAACAATTAATAAACACTCTACCAAAACAGGGATGAAAATATAAATAGCACATGCCCAAGGTTTGTTACAGTGCTAAACAAGTTCAATTTTCGAAATTATTCTTTTTGTACATTTTTATAAGAAATATCATCAAAACATAGGTCAGAGAAAAGAAACTAAACTATTATTATGCATCTAGATCAGCCTAATAATTGGCCTTCAAAGTTTGTCTAAAAGTCAACCAGGTAGCGTGGGTGAAGAAAGTGATAACAAGCTAAATTCACATAATACCCAGCTTTTTAGACAAATATTTAGGAAATCTTCCCAAAAATGTGTCAAAAGAATAAAAAGCAAAACTTTGTGTGCATCTACATCACCACATGTCTAAGCTGAAAGCTTCGATACACTTTTACAAGTGACAGGGGAAAAAAGCGACGAAGAACTGAATTCCCATAATACCAAATACTGGGAATATATATTTCAAGAGCTGACTCCCAAATCAAAATGTTCAGAGAAAAATAAAACCTTTCTGCGTGTCTGCAGACATGTTGCCTAGTAAGTTTCAATAAATTCATCAACATAGTGTGGGTGGAGAAGCGATGAAGATCTGAATTATTAAAACACTTTATTCTTTCGACAATAAATTCAAGACATTTCCGGTAAAAGGAGCCAGAGAAAAAAGGTACACCGTTATTAAACACATAGACATGTCTAGAATGTGCCATAAAAAGCCTCCAAGCGGTGTGGGAGGACTATCGATGACGAACTCAGTACCTTAATCACGTCCTTTCTTCAATATTGTTTCAACACATTTTCTACAATATATGGCCGTAAAAAGTGTGTGTGTGTGTGTGTGTGTGTGTGTGTGTGTGTGTGTGTGTGTGATTTTAATTTTTAACCTAGCTTTAACAATTTTTCAGTCATACTGTTACGATGTCTGCAGTGTGGCAGTTTATAGCGATGTCTAGGATTGGCTTGATGCCGCAGACATGTAGTATCTCCCACCCAGTCCCATTATCCTGACACCAGGCCGACCAGTCCTAATACTAACCTCTTCATGCTGATCGGCTAGCGAAGCAGCTGTTAGGACCATTTGTATGCCTTTGGTATGACTCGGTCTGGGGTCGAACCCGCTACCTCCTGCATCCGAGTCGGACGCTCTAACCACTAGGCCACCAGAGTAGTCGGGTCTTAAAAAGTAATACTGCACATCTATACAAATCACATATCTAGCCTACAGAGTTTCAATTTAAAAAAATCAAACAAACAACCAATGTATGAGAAGAAATAACGAACTCTCTTCCCAAAATAACCTTTTATGTCACTATATGGAGTAAACTACCAATTTTGGGCCCAGAGGAAACATCCTAAAAATGTGTCAGAGGACAAAAGTAAACCTTCCTCCGCATCAACAGTGGCAATATATCTAGCGTACAAAGTTTCAATCAAATCCCAAGTGCATGAAAAGAAGCGATGATGAACTAAATTCCATAAACCCCTGTTTTGCTTATTTAAAGAATTTCGTCAAAACATGGCCAGAGGAGAGAAAAGGGAAAGATGACTGCACGCCTACACCAGCCACATAGAAGCATACAAAAATGTCAATACAGTTGGCTTGAGGAAAAGCGTTGACTAGCTTAATTCCCAAAATACACCTTTGTAAAAATATTTTCAAGTAATTTCCTCTAAACGGGCCGAAGAAACACGTATAACTTAGCTACACCAACTGCACATTTAGACTTCAATCAGTGTAGAAGAAACGACGACAAACTGGATTTTCATAATAGCACCCTGTTGACATTTATTGCAGAAATTTGTCTTACAAAAATAGAGCAGAGGGAAGAAGTAAAACCCTTCTGCGCATCTGCATCGTATATATGTCTAGCCAACAATATTTCAGAAAAATCTGCTGAGCGGTGCGGGAGGAGAAGCGATGACACGCTTTGACACGGATTCAGTAAAATCTACCGAGCGGTGCTGGAGGAGAAAGATAACAACCTTTGATTCGGATTTATTCTACCGAGCGGTGCGAGAGGAGAAGCGATGACAAGCTTTGACATGGATATAGTAAAATCTACCGAGCAGTAAGGGAGAAGAAACGATGACAAACTTTAACATTGATTTAGTCTAACGAGCGGTGCGAGAGGAGAAGCGATGACAGCTTTGACACGGATTCAGTCTACCGAGTGGTAAAGGAGGAGAAGCGATGACAAGCTTTGACACGGATGGACTGAGGGAGAGACTAACTTACAAGGGCAGAAAGGATAATTCAATTAAGTCCTATTCAGCAAGATGGTATTGTATATTTAAATATCGGCATACCGTCACTCCATTTAACTGTGCTATGTAAAGAATGCTAGTGTGCAGGTAGATATATAGTTTCCTTTGGATACAGCTCAATATTTATTCTATCAACAAGCCATGTATTATAAATCAATCATTTGAATGGGCTACAAATACCACATCAAGAGGTTCATTGATAAATTCGGCAAAATCACGTGACTGGAATTTCCAGCATGCAATCTCTCCGCCTACTATATTTAGATCTTTCGTCAAACCACGTGGTCCGATATATACTGATGTAATTACATATTAGTTGTGTCCCAGCTTGTCTATGCCGAACCAGCCTGCTAACTTGATACGTAAATTGCTAGTTCTGTCATCACTGTGTTCAGTCTACTCTTAACAGGAGTACAGACAAGTCAAGTTGGGAATCCGTCTTGTGACTTGCGTATTGATAGTTTGATGCGGGTCATTAGCACACGACTTTTTGATTGGTTGATTGAACAGCAGCTTTATTCGTCAGTTAATTATTTTATAAAGAGGATTGACTGGAGTGGAAAAGCCGGTATTGAATAGACTTCATTCATAGATCAAACGGTGTGTGTAAAAAAGAAGAAAAAAAAAAAAAAAACGTGGGAACTTAAGGTTTATTGAGAACTACCTTCCTAGTGTTGCCGAAAAGAAGGAAAATTTCAACATGATTCTCAGCACGGTAAATTTTGTCAACAGCAACAACAACAGAAACAGCAATCACAGATTCAGTGACTTTATCATCAGTAAAATTAAAGAGGAACAAGATGCAGTTATCCGTCCAAAAGACAACAGCCACAGAGGTAGTGATTATGAGGTATGTTTATGTATCAGTTCATTTTACTACTTTTTTTCTTCAGTGTCTTTCAGATTCCCAAAGTACAATGTTTCATGTGTTCTTTCGGCGTTTAAGTCGAAAATACTGCTATTGTAGCAGCGAGAATTATGGACTCTAAACTTACCAGAAAGAAAAAAAATGAGAAAAAAAATATATAAACTGGACATGCGTATTATAGATAGAAAGAAAACATTAGGGTATAATGAGTTGTTGGTTTTGACACTCATAACACATTTTTTACTGGAAGATAAGCGCCTTTCCCAAGGACAGAACTGGGCTGTCTATGACGGGTATCGAATCCTCCAGCCATGGATTACGAGTGCGACAGTCTACCAAATGAGCCAATAACTACTAATTATGGACGATTGGGTTTTATAAGACAGAAATATACATAGTCCACTTGTACGAGTTGCAGGGTTTTTAGTATCTGGTATTTTCTTTGGATACTGTGGATATAGCTGACACAACTCTGAATTTTTTATAATGAATTCATCATATACTTTTAACTTATGTTGTTTAACAGCATTGTCTTTCATTTATTTAGAACCAACAATTCAGAGTTCGACGCTGTATCAACTAAAGTTGTCACAATGACCTATTGTGAAATAGTGGCGTAATAGATGTTATATTACACTAAAGCGCTCGCCGTTTCTTATCACTGCCATCTCACTTTTGTCCCTCATGGGTTGGAGGCTCTGCCAATTTGGTTATGTGAGAAAGCTTGCCAGTAGCTTCCCCTGAGTCCGCAGTTCTTACCGAGCTTTTCCCGGGTTCTTCCTCAACCAGTTATACTGGCCGCCATGTATAGCCTGTCGTGTGCTGAAAATGGCGTTAAACGCAAAACAACATTATATACAATAAAACCTCTCTTTACGAACTTTTAAGGGACTAAAATGATGTGTCCATGTCTGAGAAGTGTCCTTTTTATGCAGATATAAAATAGAACTAAAATTTATCTTTGATGATCAAGTGTCCTTTACCTGTGGCGGCTAAAACAAGTTGAACTTCACCTAGAGACGTGTGATTCTTGTCTGTGGTTTATACAGGAAGTTTTTGTTCTCATTTTCTGTATGATGTGACTGATTTCGTCTGTATTTATAGTGTGGAACTTGCAATTTTTCAGTTCTTTGTATATTTAAAATTTTCCCTATATTTCAAATCATTTTGAACATACAGTTTGTGTTAAAGTAAAATGCTACATCGCATTAATCCAGCTGACCACGAAACAAGCACGCACACACACACACTTATGCACAATATGGGCAGTTCTATATATATATATATATATATATATATATATATATATATATATATATATATATAGATAGATAGATATATATATATATATATATATATTTCAGGCGTAGCCTCTGTTAAAAACTGCGTGTCATCTATGTACATGCTATCACTCATGTACGAACCACATTTTGTACAATGTCTGGACTCCCGTCGCATACCTTTAGAATTACGTTGATGTTCACCTGTAGCACATGTGACCGCTAGGTATTTGCATTTCAACCAATGTTTAGCTTTCTTTGACCCACGCCCTATTCCATGTAATGGTTACAACAATGAGATATATTTAGATACAGCAACGTGTGTTGGTACCCAGATTATAACGCGAATTCCGACATAAATTCTTTTGTTATTGTGTCTATCACCAGAATAAACAAACGCAGAGATAAGCTTGCCTTCGGTCAAGGGGGTTATTCATTCGGCGAAATCGAACGCAGGGGTGGTATTCTGAATTTGTGCTAGGTAAATGTTATGGTTTGTTGATCGGAGTAAATACACGCCCATTCAGTAAATGTAGGCATTCATAAAATATCAGGTCATGAGAGACTTTTACAGGTTAACTAAAGACTTACCTAACGACAGACTGCACAAGATGCACATTGGCAGAAGCAAGCATATATCAACAAATAAGTCTTTAGGCCTTTGTTTTGTTAGTTGACGTCGTGGGAGATTATTTTTGAAAACAAATTTAGATCTTGTACGTGTTCAATTTAAACTGTTGAGTTCGGTCGCATCATAGGGATTTATCATGTACCGATGAATGATATGCTAAGATAATCACGGACAGACGTATCGACGATAAAAGACATACAAAGGAACAGTCTGATTTGGAGAGGGAGAAAGCATTCTCTAGTACGACGTGGTGTTAGGGAAGTCTGAATAGAGAGAGGGATCGCTTTCTACTAGTACGAATCTGAATAGCAGAGACAGAACACTTTGCTTGTACGAGTCTGAATAGGAGAGACAGAATGCTTTCTACTAGTACGAGTCTGAATAGGAGAGAGGACACCTTGCTAGTACGATTCTGAATAGAAGAGATAAAAGGCTTTCTAATAGTACGAGTCTGAATAGGAGAGACAGAACGTTTTCTAATAATACGAGCACGGTGGCATTATATCATCTTTTGCTCAGTTTATTTCCCCTAGAATGAATATAATTTATTATCTCCACTAGATGTATGTGCAACGAAGATTTGAATCATTCTTTGACCTTTAAACAATTTTAAACCAATATTTGACAAGAAAAATTGGATATGGATAAATTTTGTAACACGAGTGCAAAACACTCGTCAAACACAAATGAAAGAAATTTGGCACTAATAGATCTTATATGGGCATCGTTACAACAATGAAACAAGTACTTTTTATATAGGTGGAAGTGTTGTGCTATTGAAATGAGTACTTTCATATAGTTTGAAAACATTTGCTTGGATACCAGAGCTTCTTTTGTGTAGTAACCGGTATTGTCTGTTACCACAATAACAGGAATGCTATCCAGTTTAGACCGTGTAGTTTTTACAACCGTTGGAATCTGAATGGGCACAATGGACTTGTTGGAAAATGCTGCATCATTAGGAACCCGTCTGTCACATACCTTAATCATTAATGTTGGGTCGGGTTAAATTAACGGATAAGAGGGTCGCAAGGTTGTGAGGATCTATAAAAAAAAAAAAAAAAAAAAAAAAAAAGAATATGTGAACCATTTATAGACAGTTAACTTGTCAGCAGTGTTATCGAATACCTTGTGGGATCTGGTTTCGATTACTTTAACGACCGTTGTCTTTTGCGCAAGAAGATTTCGAACTTAAATTCGAATTACATACCACAATGATGTGTGCAAAATATATGGATGTTCAGATATTGCACGTGACCGTTTACATTCAACTTAAGAGACATTTCTTTCTTAATCCTTTTGATAAGTTTATTTCAGGACGCTTCGTTCAGCTGTCATTAGTGATTAATTAACCCGTATATCGAAGAGGTGAAAATATTTTCTTTTTTAAAAAAATTAATGTATAATGTCATCTGTGTTTAGTTTGTAATTGGGTCCTTATATACATCAACAAACTCCGCAAATGTTATAACATAAAAAAGTTTGAATAGAAGACATCGTATAGGCTGTCTGAGCAATTTTCATGACTAACAAAAATCCTTCAGATTCACGCCGGACCAGACACATGGCAGTACCGTTGTATTATTTAAATATCGAATGACTGTGTATCCAATCCATAGACACAAATGACACTGGACAATCCGTGCACACACAACTGATACAGGACTGGACAATATATATGTACACAATTGACACAGGAAAATCCATGAACACAAAACTGATACAGGACAGCATAATATATAAACACACAATTGACACAGGTAAACACACACACACACACACACACACACACACACACACACACACACACACACACACACACACACACACAGAGTTGACACAGGACAATCCATACACAAACAATTGACACAGGACAATAGTAGAATAAAACATAATCTAAATCAGGATTCTCAAACTCAAACCACCCTGAGGGCCGCATGAGGGCATTTTCGACGACCAAAGGGCCGCACCACCTTTGTTATCTCTCATGACACCTTGTGATGCCAATCATTTTGCCGGCTACATGATACGGCTTGGCGGGCCTGATCTAAATGATATACGTTGTTAACTTATGAACAGTTTCTTTTATTGTTTTTATCCGGTTAAAGTAAGTTACAAGACTGCTTACAACATGTATTACAATTGCTATACCAACATAACTGCTCCACACTATTCTTAATTACAAAAAAAGTTTTGATTCTCACGAGGTGGCAATTATTATTCTTCGAAAATATTCGTGAAATAATATCCTATGTACGTTTTGGTTCGTGCTGGTATATATGTATTTCACCGTAGTATACCTATCATTCGTACACTTCATCATCATCAATCCCTGTTCTCTACTGCCCTTTGAGAATCTCCAAATCCCATGCCTGTCCACTCCTTAATGTTGTCTTCCCACCTCTTTTTCTGTCTGCCTCTTCTTCTGTACCCTCGCACTGTGCCTTGCAAGATTGCTTTTGCCAGTCCAGATGATCTCGAGACATGACCGTACCACTTCAGTTTGCGCTTTTTTACAGTGGTCAAGAGGTCTTCAGAGGATCCGATGGCTTGTTGGATCCTGTTGTGGACTTCTTCGTTGGTTACATGGTCAATGTATGAGATGCCCAAGATCTTGCGGTAGCATCTCATTTCGAAGGTTTGAATCCTTCTTTGTAGATCTGATGTGAGCGTCCATGTTTCACAAGCATACAGAAAGATGGATATGACAATCGAGCGCATCAGCCTTATTTTGGAACCAAAAGCAATGTTGGTGTCTTTCCATATTGGTCTCAAACTTGTTATTGCTGCTGTTGTCTGGGCATTCCAGCAAAGTAGTTTTGGTTTGGAGCCCTCATCTGTGATAATTGATCCCAAGTACTTGAAGCTTGTGACTCTTTCCAGCTTCTGTCCACCGACCTTTATCTCTGCACTGGTGCCATTGGTGTTGTTTGTCATCAGTGTGATTTTTTTCGGCACTAATCTCCATTGCGTATGCTGTGGAGGTTGTGTCGAGGCACTTAACCAAGTCAGCCAGTTCTTTTTCATCTACTGCTAAACCATCAATATCATCTGCTAAGCGAAGGTTGGTGATTGTTCTTCCTCCGATGCTGACAGTGCCCTTGTGGTCATGCAAGGCATCATCCATGATCCTTTCCAGGAAAATGTTTAAGAGTGTAGGTGACAGTATATATCCCTGTCTGACTCCAACTGTTGTTCGAAACCAATCTCCTTTGCTGCCATTGATGAGGACAGCACTGGTGGCTTTGTCATAGAGGTGCTTAACAACCTACACCAGGTTTGAGCTGATGTTGTACTTCCTCATAGTTGCCCATAAGGCTGCATGCCATACCCTATCAAAGGCCTTTTTGAAATCTATAAAGACATGGTATAGAGGTACACGTACGCTTACCCCATGCCAAAGATTGATTATTAATCTAAATCCCCTTAAAGTGGATACCATATTTTGTTTCAGTGATGCCTCCCTCCCCCATATCCCCATACACGTGGATATATATTCATGAACGTAAGTCTATAGCTTTTCAGAGTATATTTTCATTGAGTAGTATTTAGATACGTCTAAGCCCTAATTATTAGTACATGACCTATCCAGCTCCTCTTACTACTTCCTTATGTGAATGTATTTTGGTACGTGTTGTACATATGTATTGGTACGTGTTGTACATATGTATTGGTACGTGTTGTACATGTGTATTGGTACGTGTTGTATATATGTTTTGGTACGTGTTGTACATGTGTATTGGTACGTGTTATGACTGTATATTGGTGCTTGTTGTAAATGTGTATTGGTACGTGTTGTAAATGTATATTTTCACGTGTTGTACATGTGTATTGGTACGTTTTGTAAATGCATATTGGCACATGTTATGCATGTGTATTAATACATGTTGTAAATGTGTATTGGTACTTGTTATACATGTGTATTGGTACATATTGTAAATATATTGTTAGTGTTGTACATGTGTATTCATACGTTTTGTAAATATATATTGGTACGTGTTCTGCACTAATTTGTAAGCATTGACTGCAGTAGTTAGTCTGTAAGCATCTGTGTAATATACATGCATAGTTAATTAGTCGAGGTCTGTAAAGTGTGTGTGTACATATATCGTATAGTAAACAAACGAGTTCTTCTTAGCTTTTTTTATTTATTTACCTGATGTTTTCGGTGGCGGTTAGATGAATAAAAAAGTGGGGGAGATTAATTTGTTTGTCTAATCTTAGAATGACTGTAGGTAGAATAGTTATATAACTAATTGATTTACCCTCAATGAATAGTCTTCTTTATTATTATTATTATTATTATTATTATTATTATTATTATTATTATTATTATTATTCGTTCTTATTATTACCTGCGGTCAAGGAGATCAAGATACTTGTATATGTTCTGGTCTTCAATTGAAACACCCTACCTACTTCATTGGCCATGACTGGAGTCCATTTGAAACACCCTCCACACTTCATTGGCTATGACTGATTGCGTCTTAGTTAGCAGTATACAATCATGAACGTGTTTTAAACTCATTTTTGTGTGTCGGATTGATGTTTAGTGAACTTTTGAAAGAAAGACAAAAAGAAAAGGAAAAGACATCGTTTTTTTCTGCGATCCTACAATAGGCTTATGCCTAAACAGTTTTAACAGCTATTGCTTTTACTTTGTAATCTTGTTGCACTGTATCTTTGCATTTATTTGAAAGTGTTTGTTTTGTTATTATTATTTTTTTTTTTTTTTAAATTAGTTATGTGTATAGTTTAGAATATATGGTGTGCAATTGGCACCATATTTTAAGTATGATGCATGGATCCTTATGTCCATGAGAGAGAGAGAGAGAGAGAGAGAGAGAGAGAGAGAGAGAGAGAGAGAGAGAGAGAGAGGCGTGTGTACTGTAATCCCTATGAATGGCTATTACTCTAGACGGTTACTGATGTATTACATCAGCTATTTGTACAGGATGTCAACATAACATAAAGCAAGACAGAAGTGCATTCACCTTTCTATAACCCCTAAAAATATATACACTTGTACCTCGTATTGTAATCTGCCGCAATAGATGACTGCTGACAGATTTACACTTGACTAAGACCGCTGACAGATTTGTACTTAACTATCTATTGAATAATCTCCAACGGTACTCACAGATTATGAGACACGTGGACTTGGTTTAACGGACGCGTGATTTACGAGAGGTGAATTCGCTAAATGTATGTATGTATGTATGTATGTATGTATGTAGATACGGTAAAGACTTGTGTAATGTCTCCTACGCATAATGTCTGACGGATGTGAGGGCGGGAAAGTTCACTCCTAGATTCTAACGGCGGAAATGAATCTATGTACCAGCTGTCATGTTTCATATTGTTATTTGTTTAGGATTGTTCTGTTGTAGTTTTAATCTATCTATATGAAAGCCTGTGAAATGTTTGTCCAGAATATAACAATGTCAACATTATCTCAAGTTACCATCTAAATATTTCTATCAAGAGATTTTGAACAGCAACATTAACATTTGGGAGAACTTTTAACGTGGCCGTGGGACCCAGCCATCTTTTAAATTCTGCATAAAAATATGTCTGTGTAAAATCATTAAAGGGGAAAAGCAATGTATTCTTCTACAAGATAGGTCACTCTTAAGAAAGAAGAAGAATAAACACGATAACCTGCACTTACAAGTACCTGTTGGAATAGACTTCAAGCCTGTAATTACAAGTACATTTTGGAATAGACTTCAAGCCTGCAATTACATGTTGGAATAGACTTCACGCCTGCAATTACAAGTACATGTTGGAATAGATTTCAAACCTGAAATTACAAGTACATGTTGGAATAGACTTCAAGCCTGCAGTTACAAGTACATGTTGGAATAGACTTCAAGCCTGCAATTACAAGTACATGTTGGAATAGACTTCAAGCATGCAATTACAAGTACATTTTGAAATAGTCTTCAAGCCTGTAATTACATGTTGGATTAGGCTTTAAGTCTGTAATTACAAGCACATGTTGGAATAGACTTCAAGCCTGTAATTACAAGCACATGTTGGAATAGACTTCAAGCCTGTAATTACAAGCACATGTTGGAATCGACTTCAAGCCTGCAATTACAAGTACATGTTGGAATAGACTTCAAGCATGCAATTACAAGTACATTTTGGAATAGTCTTCAAGCCTGTAATTACATGTTGGATTAGACTTTAAGCCTGTAATTATGAGTACATGTTGGATTAGACATTAAAATGGTTTGCGATCGTGTATATTTGTCTCCTAAAATATGAGCACATGACACGTATTATGCATAAATGAACCTTTTAAAACTAAAGGTTTTATCTCGTTTTTGTCAACTAGATTGGCTTCTCTAAGTTTATAAGACAACATATTTTGTGTTTCTTTGGTACAGAGCTGACGTTATACGAAAAGGTTAGGGTTAGGGTTATTGTTTATCCCTTGGAGGGAAAGGGTGTTCAGTGTCTAATGAGGCATCCTTATCTACAGAAGAATTTAGTAGTTTTCACGTGGTGTTAAACACACCTACAAATTACTTGCAGCGTGAAAAGATTTATGTTGACAATTTATATGATACTCTCAAAACTAAGCAGATATTGCTGTCCATTGCTTCCATGTACGTTATATTAATCCATGGGATGACTTATTTTTTGACTTAGGTCGAAGAGGGTTTCTCACTTTATTGTGACTGTGATGGTCAAGACGGCTTTGTCAGTGGAATGGAGTGTGCGACCAGGAGTATATATTCTCTTTCCTGCTTTAAATCCGGGAATGACAACCGAACTTTTTGAAAATGTTTTACGTTTAGATATTTTGTGACACAACAGATTAGGTCACGATCATAGTCCGTAACCTAATTTATTTGCCCAAATGTATTATCTTCTTTATGCTTAACTATTTACTTCCCCGAATACTAAGTCATTACCATGGCAAATCCAGGTTTATTTACAACCTAATTGATTAATTGTGTTATTTACCACTAATTTATTAACCATCGTTTCTGACAAATGTGTTTTCTTTTGCAGAAGTCAGACCTTGTTGGACCAGAAAGAGTACCATCCAGGCACGACACAGGTTAATAGCTATTTTTATTTTAAATGAAAACTATACAATGTAATATATATATATATATATATATATATATATATATATATATATATATATATATATATATATATATATATATATATATATATGTGTGTGTGTGTGTGTGTGTGTGTGTGTGTGTGTGTGTCTGGAAAGTCATTGATTGTTAATCACCTATATTTGACAAATTAAATATTTTCCAGAATTGTCTTCATTTATTGACAATAAGATGCAAACGTATTAATGTTGATTTACGTCGAAACTTAAAAAGTATTATGTGTGTGTTGCCTAATATTAAAACTTAGAACGGATGTGAAAGCGCCTTCATTGCACATTGACATTGAACAATATTCGATGTAATCTTCACAAATAAATGTTTATTTTGTTCTAGATGAAACGTCTTGTCACACTACGGAGGAAGTCAGCAAGAAGACGATTGGAGAAAATAGCAGCAGCTGTGTATGTGTTTGCATCCAGACACCAGACGGATATTACCTGACTGTGGATCAGAACAATATGCAAATTTGTCTAAGAAGATATAGCGAACCTGTCCTAGACAGTAAGTATTGTTTGCCCTGTTAATAATAGCATGATGGCATTTCCATAGAAACGAAAATACATAACGTAGTTGTATTGTAATGCTGACTGCATTGATAAACAGATGACTGAAAAGGGCCTTCTGTAACGACTGCATTGACAAACAGATGACTGAAAAGGGCCTTCTGTAATGATTGCATTGATCAACAGATGAATGAAAAGGGCCTTCTGTAACGATTGCGTTGATAAACAGATGACTGAAAAGGGCCTTCTGTAACGACAGCACTGATAAACAGATGACTGAAAAGAGCCTTCTGTAATGAATGCATTGATAAACAGATGACTGAAAAGGGCCTTCTGTAAGGACTGCATTGATAAACAGATGACTGAAAAGGGTCTTCTGTAAGGACTGCATTGATAAACAGATGACTGTAAAGGGCCTTCTGTAATGACTGCATTGATAAACAGATGACTGAAAAGGGCCTTCTCTAATTCAACAAGATGACTTTGTAGCAGAAAGGGGAAATACCTTGCATGTACAATTTTACTTGTAATTGATGTAAATGTCTGACTTAGAGTTTTGCCCCAGGAAATCAAATATTGTTTAAAATCAAGCGACATATCTCTTCGATTTTACAGTTCATTGCGTCAGTCTTACAAAGAACTTTTACGTGAGTCTCGTCACCATTACAGGTAGGTTGTTTAGGTCATTATTGATAGCAATTGGATGGCTAGAGGCTATCTGATGACTTGAACCGCACTTGATCGCTACATGTAAGATACAGAATTCATTTATGTGTAGTACGCACTCCTCAGCGAGCAACATATAACCAGGCCCGAATTTATTTGTGTTACACACTTCGATGCGAGCAACATATAACCAGGCCCGAATTTATTTGTTACACACTTCGATGCGAGCAACATGTAACCAGGCCCGAATTTATTTGTGTTACACACTTCGATGCGAGCAACATATAACCAGGCCCGAATTTATTTGTGACACACACTTCACTGCGAGCAACATGTAACCAGGACCAAATTTCACTAAATATATTAAAATGTCTTCCTCAAGTTGATATTTTTAACCTGAATACATTTTATATTGCTTGGTTGGTAGCAATTGGTAACTTGGTAACAATTGGTAATTTGGTTGGTAACAATGGGTAATTTTTGGTTGGTAACAATGGATAATTTGGTTGGTAGCAATGGCTAATAATAATCTGCTCACAGAACGCACATCATATACAAGTGATTATGGTCATAAAGTCCTGACATGTTACGGGTTGAATATATTCATATGTGAATGTATATATTATTGGAGAATAGTTTTTCATAATAGGATATTTTTACATTGTGTTTTACATGATACCTTGGTAATACACGCCGCGTTTCCTCATATATCTGCTGGTACCCTAAAATGTTTAATAACAACTCTTCTTTCCGTATGCGGCCTGCCTGTGGGCCTGCGATTTCAATGCCAGTAAAAATTCTGTTCAGTTTTGTTCTTTTTTGTTTTGTTCAGTTCTTTTAATGCAGTACACAAACACTATTTGGAAATACAGTGTAATGTAAAACCTGTTTCTTTATCTTTTGATTATAGGTGCATTCCACAAACTGACGTTTGAATGTGTTGAGAAGCCGAGTGACAAAGCCACACTTGCAGTCTTCAAGGTAGCCTCTAATCCGGACTATTACTTAGCAACAACGCACGAGCTTCATCTCGAGTTACAGAGTTACTGTGCTGATTCACTGGATCCTGAGAGACCGGATGAAAGATTTTTCTTCATCCATGAACTTGACTGTGGGGTAGTCTTTTTACAGCCTTACGCACAAAGAGGTACATTATTCTGTCTCATTGCAAGAACGAATGTGTGATTAGACAACGCCCACACATCACATAAATTAAAGAACAGAACAATGCTTTCTTTAATTAATAATAGTCACGTCAAGAAAGATATGAATACCTGAACGTTGCTTATGTGAAGTAATTTCTCCGCAAAGAAGAATGGATACATACAAAGTGTTTTGTACTTCGTCATCCAAGAAAGATTAAATGATAATCGTATAAAGTACACAACAACTCTATATAACACTGATACAAACAATATACTTGCCTAACATGTTATGTGACTAGGTTGTAAAAAATAAGACCGATGTCAATCGAAGACTCCATCTTAAATCTAAATTATTTTAAAGTTAATGTTTTTCTGTGATGCTACGATGTATAGTCATAAATAAGATTATTACGTTAGTAATGTTAAGATAAAAAGTCGTGCATAATATTTACGTTAATAATGCTAAGATCAAAAGTCGTTGATAAGATTATTACGTTAGTAATGTTAAAATGTAAATTCGTAGATAAGATTATTACGTTAGTAATGTTAAGACAAAATGTCGTACATAATATTTACGTTAGTAATGCTAAGATCAAAAGTCGTGGATAAGATTATTACGTTAGTAATGTTAAGACAAAATGTCGTACATAATATTTACGTTAGTAATGCTAAGATCAAAAGTCGTGGATAAGATTATTACGTTAGTAATGTTAAGACAAAATGTCGTACATAATATTTACGTTAGTAATGCTAAGATCAAAAGTCGTGGATAAGATTATTACGTTAGTAATGTTAAAATGTAAAGTTGTAGATAAGATTATTACGTTAGTAATGTTAAGATCAAAAGTCGCACATAAGATTATTACGTTAGTAATATTAAAATGTAAAGTCGTAGATAAGATTATTACGCTAGTAATGTCAAGATAAAAGGTCGTACATGTCCAATTCTGTTGAACACATTAGCTTCTATATTAGAATGTTGTCAGTCAGAATCTCTCTCTATTTTATTACAGGGTATTACATACATCATTTGGATGCTATAGTATCGGTGAGAAGACTGGAGATCAACCTCCGACCTCCCGAAGAGTTCTTTATCCATATGAACAAATTTGACCTCCCTGACATGGAGCAGGAGCGCCCCATAGTGACAGAAGAACCATCCGTTGTCAGACCGCACCAGGAGATCAAATTGCCGACAAGAAGAAAGTCCAAAAAGTTTAAAGAAATCAAAGGTTCTCCAATTACCCCCAAATCATTTTTTGCCTTCGGGTGTTTTGCTTACCCTCGGAAAAGCAGGCAGAAGAAGACTACGGCTGTAAATCGATGAGATGATGCTTTTCTTCCCAACAGACTGAATGAAATATCCAGTCATGTGACGTGTGCATCACAACCAATACATTCATGTTTAATATGCATGGTTAAATCTGATCTGACATATTGCTGAATCGCAAAAAGAATCGAGATGTCACACAGGATTGAATGATGATGCTATCTTACAATAGCGCATTTGCGGAAACATGTAATATTGATTGTCGATGAAGACACTGTAATTATTAGCAACGAAATCTTGACTGATTTGTATAATGTCAAGTGTAAACAGTATATCCGGGGTAAAGGCTGAGGAGTCTAGTATCAAGCGTGACACATTTCAAAAAGTGAACAGGAATTCGAATAAGGAAATTATATCCGGTGTAAAGTTAGGGGAGTCTAGTATCAAATCTGACAAGTTTTCAACAACTTGAACAGAAAATAAATCCTTTATTACAGAAAGATGTAAGTGTGATGTCTTTTACATGGAATGTGTCAGATGTTTAGGACCTTCGTGTAATAGACAAGAATATATTTTAAAAGGCTTTCTAAAGAGAAAAAGAAAATCTCTGAAAAACACCAGTATAATATTATTCAGTGACTAATTCAGGCATGTTTGGTTTGATTAAAAGATTTTTATTTGATGGTTGACATACTCTATCAAACATTATTGTCTCTTTACATGATACCCAGTTTAGAAACTAAATGAATGTCAACGTGGATTTTTTAATATTAGCACCATACATTTAAGAGAGCTTTTAATTCATTTGTGTATGCATTATATTTTGTAATGGTACATATTTATTTTGAATGTTTTATAAGTGCAATAGATATACTTCATAACTGCCGCTGATTGATTGACGAGTAACACATTCATTATCAGTATGGCCGCTGACTAACTAGTAGCTCTTTTTTATATTATTATTGTGCTTTTAATCGTAAGGATTTCAAAAGATTCACCTAAATTCCAATTAGAGGGCAGCAGCTATACAAACTTTGTTACTCCATATTGTCTTTTTTGCAGACCACAGTGGAACTAAAATAATCTTGATTTGTATATTTCATTTCTTGTAAATATCAAATTATTTATTTATTTATTAATTATCAATGAATTTTTGTTGTAAATAATTTCTTGTTTTTTTTCAATAGTCTTCAAGTATTTAAAATATGAAAATGTTTATTGAATGCCATCTTTTTTAGATTATTGTCATTTTCGGTGTAATTTAGTTTTTAATCATTTTCACGTTTAATATTCAAACCATGAATTAAGCAGAATGTATGTGTGTCCTTGATCACAGAGATGTGTTAAAGCGATATTGACATTGCTAGTGTTTGATTAATTACACATCATCGTCGACTGATTTCTGTATCTTACTTCTGACATAGAACAATACAGTTAATACAGTGTGGCACTATCCGTTTCTGATTATTATCATAATTTGCGACCAGGAGTATTATGTATTTCATACTCTACTGTGCTTTTCAATAACAGCTGTTCTTTAATATGCATATTTCAATAATTTATGACGGTATTTATGTAAATAATTATGTGGGTTAATATTTCTATTGTTTTTGTTTGTTTTGTTTTGAAGTTCCTGAAAAAATGTTCAAAAATACTTGTAAGTTTGCAAGTATGATTGTTTGACAATATTTGTCATTGTTACTGCTTTCTACGTCACTGTATAAAAGGTAGATATGGTGAAGATGTATCCATTTCATATGTATGTAGATAAATCCCTAACTTATTAAATTAACTTGATTATAATAATGGATAATGTTGAGAAATAAAACAACTTAAGTTTATTGATTATTCTTTATTGTATGAAACACATGCATGAACAGACTGTGTACAAATACAAACACGTGAACAGACTGTGTACCATATACATACACATGAACAGTGTACAAATACATATGCATACACATACACTGTAGAAATACATAATCAGAAAGGGAAAAGCATCTAAAAATAAATGGCATCCAGGCCTGTGAAATAAGTTTTGCGAGACTTTGCAGTACTTCAAACGGAATGACAAACTGAGAACAAATGAATCATGGATTATACAAGTATTTGAATTAAATATGCAGGGAGGACAGTTTTGATCTTCTGTTTTCAAGGCAATTAAATGTGTGTGTGTGTGTGTGTGTGTGTGTGTGTGTAAAGTCATTTCATTATCAATCAAATTGGGATGGACAAAAGAGATTATGGGATGGCCTGTTTTTCGTCCGTCCGTCCGTTACCACAAGTTTATTATCTGTACTACTCTCAAACTACTTGGATGACTACCATGAAACTATACGCACACATCTATTCTAGAATCACGGTAGATTAGTTGGTACAGCATCAGACGCGTAATCCAAGGGTTGCGGGTTTGATACCCGCCTGGGTCGTAGGTGGCTGGGAGGTCTAAGGCGCTGGCCTTTGCAGACCACTCACATCTCACCTTTGTCCACGTAGTTTCGAGTCTAGACTCGACTAACGTGGTTCTGGGAGAAGGCTTCTCAGTAGCGTTCTGTGGGTCGGTGGTTATTTCCAGGGTCTTCCTTAGATCCTAATCCACCGTATATACTGGCTTCCATAAACACCCCAAACCACAGCAAACCAAATGATACCCGCCTAGGCCAGTCCGGGTCGGTTGCATCGGTTTGTCTTTGGGAAGGTGTTTAGCTCCCATTTCCTCGGCGTGATTGAGCCAATAACGTGTTAAACGTGCCGCTAAAATCAGCAAAACTAACGCAATCATCCTAAAATCTTGTTGGTCCTTAGTAAAGACGGCGCCGCTCGGACATCCATTAGTCCGCCAGAGCCATCTTGAAAATTTGTTATGGGTTCTTCACCTGAACGGATGGTGATATCGATATGTATGTGTCACCAAGATACTTCTTACGATGCCTAGTTGAAAGTACATGAAAATTGTCCCCATCTGACATCCTGATATGGCCGCCATGGCAACCATCTTGAAAATCTTGTTATCGGTGCTCGCTCTAAATCGAAAGTCATAGCAACATGGAGTTTTCACCTGTAGACTTCTTATCATGTCTAGTTGGTTCCAGATGAAAATGGTGATGCTTTTACAGGCAATATGGCCGCTCAACAGCCATTTGGAAATACTGTTAGCGCAACTCCTCTTGAATGGATTGTCATATCAACATAGTTCTCACCAAAAGGCTTGGTATGAAGCTTAGTTGGTCATAAACGAAAATGTTGATTTCACATTCAATATTGCCACCATGGTGGCTATCTTGAAAAACTATTGCTTAAGAATATCAAAGATGGTTTCAACACTTATCTGTTAAAAAGAAGAAATGTTATTATAAAATGTTATCGGCTAGAACCACATTATTCCCTTCCAGCGAGTCATTTTAAAATTTAAGTTTCTTGAAACATTTGAATTATGCACCTGTCGACATCATCCAAATTAACTCTAACTTTGATAAGTTTAATGTCATTTCAGTTACGAACGGCTCATGTTTGATTCAGCCAAATCTCTCGCATGGCTCTGTGAGATAAATGCCATATAAAAAATATTCCACGAAGCCACGCGAGAGGTCTGGTTTCGAGGGTGACTAGAACGGTTCACGTTTTTTGCAAATACATTATACACATCGACAAAAGGTGCTTTGCTTTGCATCAAAAAAATTCTGGTCATACAATTTCACTGAATGTTTTGGTATATTTTACAATAATTCTGTTCTATCTGACTTATTTAATATATGTTTCCGTCTTTTTATGTGATCATTAGGACAGCATTACGTTTCTGCAGTAATTTCTGTCTGTATCAAACTCAAATAAAAATAAAAATAAATGAAAAGTCCGGCTACTTCAGATATACAAAAATATGAGAAATGAACTTAGGTTTGATTAAACATCTAACCATCTAACTGTAAACAAAAGAAAATGTTCCAATTGCCCATTTGGGGTGGGTGTGCGGGCGTGGGACCTGCTAAGCATGTTCCCTTCCCAACTTTTCACTCTTGCACTCATTATATAAAGAAGTGGTTTTGTAAACCTTAAAAAGTGTATTTCATTAACTTGATCTAATTTAAAGTAATTACTATTAACTGTTATGCATATTTTAGTAACTTAAAGTAAATAATTACTGCTAACTGTTTTGTCAGGATCTATGAGCTATCGAGAAAAACATCGTTCTTCTTTAATAATTACTCTTTAATTCGATTCACCTTAAAACATCACTTTTTCCATCTTTTACCTTTATTTTGCACTCATTTGATTTCTGTTCTCAATTTCTCTTTGAAACGGACTCTAAAATTTTTAAGTAAAAGTACTTGAAACGCTATCTCACTTCCGTGCTGAAAAGATTGCTATCACATTGTTGTAAATGCCCCAGGATTATTCAGACACATGTATGTAACTGTAACAAGGCCATTCACTCATAAAGCAATTAAAACTTCATTACTACATCTATGTACATGCATATTTTTGATGATTAAAATGCAGACAACTGAAATAAAAAGCAAGGGATTGCCTGGCGTTTTGGAAGGAAAGCTCATACCTGTTGTTAAATTGGTCAACACAAGCTAGTATCTTGTCGCCTGACCATGTCACATCTTACAAATCCGTTTTGTTTGCTAGATGTTACTAGGAAATAAAACGTACCTACAGTAATAGACTGTATTGCTTCTGGCACATTGTACGAACTATGTCAGATACACGATACAATGTACGTACTGAAACATGCGCAAATATACAACTCGAACTGACTCTTCACTCTATGTACGTATGTATGTATGTATGTATGTATGTATGTATGTATATTTAATTGTTTGTCTGTTGTTGTTTTGTTTTTTTTAATTATTTCATTACATGTTATTGTAATGTAACATTGTTTGCTGGACTTGACTTTGTCCAAAATTGAGTTCATTTCTGCTTGACCAGATTGACTTTTTAAAAATTTATTTTAGTTCATTTATGTAAACAATTCTCTGTGTGTATGAGCTTATTAACAGAATTATTATTCATGTAAACAAAGGCGTAAATATGTTGATTAGGGTCAGTGTTTTGGAGATTCCTAAGTGAATATTTTAGGCTATTGTGTTGTAAAAAAAAACAAGACTCATTAGATCGTTCTAGAAGGTTATTTTCCATTAGGTAATGGTTGTTTTTAGAAAATGCTAATTATGACCTGGGGTCAAGCAGAGAACTATATTATCTTGTGACTGTGAGGATTTTACCAGTTGTGCTTTAACATCTAGCACTTTAAGTTGTATTATGTTGTGACCAGTTTGGGCTGAATTTTATTTTCTTCAAATTATTAAATTCAAATGATTATTTTCTCTGGAAATACAAGCGTGTTCTGATAAAATTCTTGGATACAGACATTCATTGAAATTTATACTGAATTCAAACCTGGAATAATATTTCTGTGACTCAACAAGAGACTGTTGACACAACAGCACTTCGCAGACCATAACAGACACGTCATCGCCTTCAGTTTTGGATCTCTTTGGGAACTGAATTGAACTGAATTTTATTCAGGACTTTTCATTACTAGGACTTGTGTATTTAATTCCTGGATTATTTTTGGAATTAATTTGCAATACCGTAAGTTCTTTTTTCTCATTTTTTTCACTTTGTATTCTAAGGAAATAAATTATTTGTTAAACTTTACAAAGCTTGTTGTCTTCACTCTTTCGGTTAAGCATTTTAAGAGCATACACTCGTAACAGTATGTATGTGTGTGTATATATGTATGCGTGTGTGCGTGCGTGTGTATGTATGTATGTATGCATGTATGTATGTATTTATACAGTAAATTATTTTGTCTGACATATAGCAATAAGTGTTGAATTATAATAGTTGTCTGCAATCAAAGCAACAATTCATTGAAATAGCTATGGACATGTATGCACATACAGCACACCGCCGACGCCTGCCTTATCTTGCACGTCCGGCGCTCGTGAGACCGCAGAGATCTCTTATCCTGGGGTAGCTGGGAATTGTTTCGTAAATTAGCCCCTGTCAAGTTTTTAACTTAGTCTGCTTGTCTGGGTGTCCATGTGCTGTTTTCCGATGTTTTCTTGTGCTCCTTCATAGGCCTGTCCACTTCGCGCACCGTTAAAACATTTTTGTATCAAAGGGGTAAATGTTAAAATTTATGTTGGATACTGTGTGTTTCCCTTATGTGCTCCGTTAATATTTAGTATTAGAAGGGAGAAACCGCACAGGTTCTCCCACCCCCTTCCGAAATCCCTACAGAGACCCAGACATGTAAAAGAGGGACACCCAGCTCGCGCACAGGCTGATACCGCCCCTATGTAGGACGATGTACTGGATCCTAGCTCCCACAGAGGTCATATCCCAACAGGAATCTGGAAAGAAATTAAATAGGTCAAAAAGGTTGCCATATCTGAAATGTTATCTTCTTATCATAATAACCTGTCCACACTTCAGCATAACTTTAGTTATGTACTCGATTACTTTATGGTGTGTGGGTTTTATTCGGTCTAAATACAGTAGGTAGTTGTCGTGGTGTCTCCCATTCTGTTTAATTAATATAGTTTAAACCCTCTCTTATTTGTATTGCATTGGGCGATCACATGTCGTTTAGTGAAATCTGCTCACTTACATAAGGGTCATTAAGGAACCTTTCTGATCATGCGGCGCCATGCGGCGTCTTAAAGCCACTTCCCCCGTACGCCACACATCATATAAGTATTTTATCAATATGCTCTCTTTCTTTAGAGATTGAGCCTCAGCATATATCTTTCCAGACTTCTTTCCAATTTACCTGTCTATTTCGTTGTTCTACTTTCATAACAATATTCTTGGTTAGGTCTTCCCTGATCAGGTTGTATGTTTCATTTTCATTACTTTCCCACAATTGTTGATGATCAGTATATATTTTAGTAAAAGTAGGTTTATATATCGATACCTACTTGGTACCTCTAATTGTTTATTTAAATTATTGTTCCTATATATCTCTATCTTGTCCCTAATTCAATAGATATACAGAGCCTCTTGTGAGAAAAAATTGGGTTTCCATTTAGAACCTTTATACGGTTTAAAATGTTTGCAATTTTGCTACATTAATATATTGAAATTAAAAAACACGAATCTGTTTTATCTGTTTACAGATAAATAGGTCTCAAGTATAAAAAGAAATTTCTATTACGGTTCTTCCTTGGTCTACTGTCATGGTATTTCCTAGGCTGAGTAGGGCTTTTGATGAAAGGTCCACTGTCATGGTGTTTCTTAGGTTGAGAAGGGGTTTTGATGAAAGGTCCACTGTCATGGTGTTTCCTATGTTGAGTAAGGGTTTTGATGAAAAGTCCACTGTTATGGTGATTCCTAAGCTGAGTAGGCGTTTGATAAATGGTCGACTGTCATTGTGTTTCTTAGGTTGAGTAGATGTTTTGATGAAAGGTCCACTGTCATGGTGTTTCTAGGTTGAGTACGGGTTTTGATGAAAGGTCCACTGTCATTGTGTTTCTTAGGTTGAGTAGGGGTTTGATGAAATGTCCAATGTTATGGTGTTTCCTATGTTGAGTAGGGGTTTGATGAAAGGTCCACTGTCATGGTGTTTCTTAGGTTGAGTAGGGGTTTGATGAAAGGTCCACTATCATTGTGTTCCCTGTGTGGAGTAGGGGTTTGATGAAAGGTCCACTGCCATGGTGTTTTTTGCATTGAGTAGGGGTTTGATGAAAGGTCCACTGTCATTGTGTTTCTTAGGCTGAGTGGGAGATTTGATGAAAGGTCCATTATCATTGTGTTTCTTAGGTTTAGAAGGTGTTTTGATGAAAGGTCCATTGTCATTGTGTTTCTTAGGCTGAGTGTGGGATTTGATGAAAGGTCCACTGTTATGGTGTTTTCTAGGTTGAGTAGGGATTTGATGAAAGGTCAACTGTCATTGTGTTTCTTAGGCTGAGTAGGGGATTTGATGAAAGATCTACTGTTATGGTGTTTTCTAGGTTGAGTAGGGGTTTATGTTTCCTATGTTGATTAGCAGTTGTGGGAAAAGTCTTTTGTTGAATGATTTAGAAGAGTACTTCATTGTAACTAGTGTGTTACATATGTTTCACGAGTTAGAAACTTAGGTCGTAAAACTTATATTTCCTAGCGGGTGACCTAACACACCTTTTCATCAACAATTCGTTTAAAATAAACTGTCACTTGATATCGTTGTAAATCCACGAAGATTAATGTATGCAGGAAGTCAGATGTTAATTTTTTTTACCCTTCAGCAGATTTCTATGTTCACCAAATGCACGTATAACACAGTTAATGAAACTCGACTGATGTTTCATTTTTATTAAGGGTGGCCCAGATGCCGTTCGATATACAGTTCTCAGTTCCATCCACTATCCACAACCTGCAATCTTCGCCAATTTTTCAGTTTAAACTGAGAATTTTAACATCTTCGATTTCAGACACGTCTAGAAGAATAGGTTTTTCTTTATCCTGAACACGGTCCGCAATTACCCTATGCCTAACAATAATGAACATTAATTTTTTAATTACAAATAATTAATGTCAATTTAACTGGATTAAGGTATTAAAACATAAGGTTGATCATATAAATACACAAGCACTCGTTACTGTAGGAAAAATAAAGTAAACCTATTAATAACATCCACCCCCTTATCCAAATCAACTCATGGTTGCTGACTTGCTCGGTTCGAAATCCGATCTCTCCCTTTTTCATTGCTAATTTTCTTTTCACCGTCGGCACGTTCAGCTACTCATAAATTATATCAACATAAAGGAGTTATTCCAAACTCTTATGCTTCGATTTATCTACTTTGATCCACTTTTATTTAGGTTATACACTTCCTGCGTGTCACACAGTGAATATGCTACATACGTTCTGATTGGTTTTAAGTGGAGCTATTAATCTAGCAGTAGTCCAGGGTAACTATAAACACTTGATGTAGAATATTCATCGTCAATAATTTTATGTTAGACATTTGCTTTCTAAAGAATTAACTTTGTGTTCTTTTGTGACAAACCCGTCATCTAGGTCTGTGATTTTTTTTTTTTGATTTTTTTTTATATCCCCGCCACGTTTTATTGAGTTGGCATATGTTTATTATCCATGTCCATTCGTCAGGTCACGCAGGTCACGCGCGTTCCGTCGTGAATTTCGTTTCCGCTAGTAAATGTTCATGATTATATGGCCCCTTTGACACAGAACTTTTGCTCTTATATGCTGAAATAAGCCTTCTTTAATTATACCATATTTTCATGTGTACCATATTTTCAGGGGCATCCATGGCATATGAACATATTTCTCGGTGTCACTACACTAACTGGGTCAATCAACTGTTATTACGTCTTACACTAACTGGGTCAATCAACTGTTATTACATCTTACACTAAGTGGGCCAATCAACTGTTATTACATCCTACACTAACTAGGTCAATCAACTGTTATTACGTCCTACATTAATGGGGTCAATCAGTTATTACAACCTACACAAAATGGGTCAATCAAATGTTATTACATCCTATTGTAACAGGGCCAATCAGTTGTTATTACATCCTACACAAACTGGGTCAATAACTGTTACTACATCCTACACAAACTAGGTCAATCAGTTGTTATTACATCCTACACAATCTGGGTCAATCAACTGTTATTACAACCTATACTAACTGGGTCAATCAACTGTTATTACAACAACCTATACTAACTGGGTCAATCAACTGTTATTACATCCTACACTAATTGGGTCAATCAGCTGTCATTACAGCCTACTAGAGTCCCTTAGTAAATCATCTGTTTCCTTGATTTTTCCTGGATATTTTACAACATCTGCATTCAATCGACAAAGACAACAGCCAGAAAATACAATGTTCACTGAGCTCAACCTCTTGGCTTCTGTGTGAGGAATTGTTGTCATTTGTACAACGACCACATCTGACGTCATCGCCTTCCATATTTAATGATAGGACTTGTGTTTTTCATTCTTATGATTACATTTTGGATTATATTCACAAACCATAAGTCCTATTTCTAATCTTTACATTGTTTTCTACGGAAATAAATTATTTTGTTAAAATATACAAAGCTTGTTGACTTCACTCTTTTCTCTTGTTATTATTGTACGAGCCTACACGTAACAAAATCAAGCGGAATTTAGTAGAATTGACAAACAAAAAACAAAATCCATTAATTTCACACCAACTGGAAAAGCTGTTGCAATGCGCTTTCTTCCACAATATGACTCTAAATTTCAATTTCAAGTAGACAAAAAGCAGCAATTCTTTTTCAAAGTGATGTCGAGCGTGCGACTAAATCCAAATTTTGCTGGGCGGGGTTATGTTGTGTATTTATTTTGGAATACAACATAAATTCAATCACTTTGTTTCATATATATATATATATATATATATATATATATATATATATATATATATATATATATATATATATATATATATATATATTTATATATATATATCATTAAGCGTTAGATAGAATAAGAAAATGAGTATATAATAAAAAGTTTACTCGGTTGCCCCCAAGGTCGTGCAGTATTCATCCGAAAAACTCTTTCATATTTTCCCATACAAATGCAGTAACCTATATTTATGTCGTTATACTGTGCATGACGTCAGTAAATGTCGCTAGACTAATGTACTAAATGGATATTACAACATTCTTCCTGATTAACGTGAATTTTATTTTCCTTTATCTTGAAGGTGTGAATTGGCATCCTTTGTTTTTGTTATTACATTTTATTTATCCTAGTCAACACTCACAGCGCAAACAAGCGCCCACACGTTTGATAGCGTCTCATTATTGTTTCATTTATTTGTTGCCCCAGGCCCTGGTTTGCTTTCCACTGCATAGCGGTGAAAGCTGCCCGGGTGAAGCAGGCTAAGGATACATTTTTGTTATCACACAAGAGATCTTACAACGTTCTTTTCGTTGATACAGTTAGAAAAAAGAATAGGCAACCACCAACACATTGAAAACACAAAAATGGACTAATCTATATTCTTAAATATGAAACACTTACATTGGTTATTTGAGAAGTTCTGAATATTGTATTATAACCTTTTTGCTAGTTGCAATACATTTAACGCCGATCGATGGACAAAATAAAGTTCTATAAGATGATTTAGTGCTACACGTGCAGCACACCAGACACCTGCAGAAATATGCATGTGACGTAACATAGTTAAACAGCGTGACCTAAAAATGGCGGAGAAAGAGAACAATATTGCTTCTGACCATGGGCATACTGTAAAATCTGGGCGCCCTCTTTCTGACTGATATCAAGGCCGGCTTGAATAAAGTTTGCGGATGTAATTCTCGTTCATCTCTTTCAATTTTGACGTGGTTAATAGGTCACAAATCTATGAAATGTGACGTTCGTTCTGAAAGACCGTTGTCTGAGACTGGGGAGTGGGATGTGACGGTATTGATTGGAGCAATTTATGAAGATGTTCGATACACAGTGGAAGATATGTTTTTATGAACTCTAACATTAATTCTTAGCTGTTTCTGTTATATTGAACATTAATTTAAAGTTCATAGAGGACTGTGCGAGGTGGATTCCGCATTTGCTGACTATTGATAAAAAAATGGACTCGGGTTGGAATCGCAAAAAGCAACTCGCCAAACATGAAAAGATTAACCTTTAACGTTTTGGAATAAGATCATCATAGGTGGTGAAACATGGATTTTACATTTCTGAAGCTGACTCAAGAGAAATAAATAAAGTTTGGATTGAAGGAAACGAGCGGAGACAACAAAGCGCTCGACATAGTGGGACTTTAGTTTTATACGCATTGTTTTTCGACGCAAACGGTCGTGTCGACTGGGTACATGACTCGGCTAGTGTCACTGGACATCTGTATGCCTCCAAAGTGTTGCCAACAATTGTAGAACGCTACCGAGCCATCCCTGCAAGCGCCGATTCCCGAGGCATCTAGATGACAGCGCACCGGCGCATAAATCCGCTGTCCTGACAGACTTCCTGAAGAAGCGCAGCATCCAAACTTTGCCACACCCTCCACAAATCCCTGATTTAACTCCAACTGAGTTTTGACTGAATCCCATTATCGATGATTCGCTGAGGGTAAACGATTTGAAAGCCGCCATGCGGTTAGAAATCCAGTTTCCAAGTGTATGAACAACATGTCAAAAAGTGAATACTGTTACGGCTCTATGGTCTTAGATTTCTAACTTAAAGAAGCAAAACCAACAAGTTTAGTAAAATCAACAAATAATTTATATCCCTTGAATACAAAAGGGAAATTAAAAAAAAACACGTACAGTATTGTGAATGAAATCCAAATAGTCCTAAATGCCCTATCACAAGTACAAAAGCATAGAATGTTCCGAGTGAACTTCAGAAGGCCTGAATTTCTTGATGTGCTACATTGATGTAATACAGAACATCTTTGAATGAGTTCTCATTATATAATTCTACAATAGTGTTTTAGTCCAAATTCTGAATGAGTAGTTTGTAAATCTAATGACTATTTTAAATGATTCCTATAAAATTATAACTGAAAACAAGCTATTAAATCGGATGATAAATCCTTACAAACTGATATTAAATAATTTATTACCTAGACTCCTTTATATACAAACTGTCATGTGACCTACATCATCTGGGAAACTAATCATTTCTAATGGAAAATTCCATCAAATTGTAAACAAGTTTAGGCCTTGAACTTAAACTTTAATCAACATCTTGTTTACAACTTATAATCATGACAAAATCAGGCAGACAAAACATGACAATAGGTAGACAAAAACTCTACCCTGAGTCACGAACAAAGCTCAAGCACGCATTATAAATTAAATATACATAGCATAATATAACAATACAAAAATAACATTTAATAATTGGATAATGAGACCGAGAAAGTCTGTGGATATGCAGGATTAGTACTAAAAGGGGATGCACTAACGTACTGTGCACTAATAAACACTTGGTTGCATATCGCAATAATATTGCAAGGGGATGCAGTGACGTACTCTACACCAATTAATCACTTTGTTGTATAACACAATAATATTTAAAACTTTTTAAATACTGCTGTATGCACATTATGCTGCATTTACTAATGATATAGTGTCAAAATTAAGAAGCCATTCCTAATATGTAAATCAAGATTTTATTAAAAACAAGTTGATAATTTTTTATTTAATATTACTGTACGAGACTACACTGAAAGATAATTCAGACTCACTAACGTTTGCTGCTACTTGTTTCGTACACGGGCCAAGGATTCATTCATCATACGATTCAACAGAATAACACGGAGTTTCGATACATAAGGAAAATAGTGCCATAAGAAACAAAGTATATTTGTTAATTCAACCAAAATGGACTGGTCTGTTTTCTGGGGTATTGTATGATTCATAAATTTATAGAAGAAGGAGGCTTCCAAAGTTAAGAATGATTTTTGCCTAAATGTGTAGTCACAATAAGCGTTACTGCTGAGTTTAGAAGATATCACAGGTGTTCGATCCTATGTCCAATTATGACTGTACCCTGTGCTTTATTCTCAGTAGAATGTAGAACTAATATCTATTTGATGGCTATTTTCCATTTAGGGGGGAGTGTTTTGATTACTCGTTTCAAAAAGTAACCTTGGAAAGTCATTTTGGTCTTCCTGAAGGCAGGAAAGAAGTAGACCCATTGGACAGAGGTAGATCCATTGGACTTAAGTAGACCCATTGGACAGAAGTAGACCCACTGGATAGAAGTAGACCCATTGGACAGAAGTAGACCCATCGGGCAGAAGAAGACCCATTGGACAGAAGAAGACCATCGGACAAAAGCAGGTCCATGTTATTCTACAAACAAGTGTGTTATCTTCACTTCTAAGGTAAAGGTCTAGTTTATGTTATCTTCACTTCTAATGTTGAGGTCTGGTTTTAGAGTTTAACAGTGTAGTCACCTATATTAAAAATCATTATTTGTCATGTAAGATTTTGAAAATATTAAAAGGTTCTTGACCAAATAGGGACTTTCAGAAAGTTCTTTCTCCCAAGACAGCCAAGATTGGGCCTCTTGGTTGCAATACGAGAACTCCTATGTTAAATTTTGATGCAGAATGGGCCTCTGGGGGACAATACGAGAATCCTAATTTTTTCTCCATATCATTAACATGGACACCCTATGGGGTAAAAGTGTTTATGGGGCAAAAGGTTTTATGGGCAAAAAAAGGTTGATGTGGCAAAATGGTTCATGGGATAAAAAGGTTAATGGGTCAAAAGGGTTGATACAAAATCCCATAGACATACACAACAAGCAAAAAGAAAAATAAAGTAAATTTAACAGAGGAGGACACCACAGAGTCAAGGGAAATTTAACATCGGAGGAACAATCAAGCGTCAAGGGAAATTTAACGTGAGGGGGACACTACAGTGTCAAGGAAAATGTATGGTTGATGCGGTCAAAAGGGATGTCTAAGGGTTTTAAGTTCGAATTGAAAACATAAACAAACAAACTTACAATTGTTACTGCATTGAGTGACAGTAATATAGTGTGGAGACGGTTGTTGAGAGAGAGAGAGAGAGAGAGAGAGAGAGAGAGAGAGAGAGAGAGAGAGAGAGAGAGTTAGTTTATAGGATGGTAAAGACAGAAACTTATTGCACCATTTTTGGTTCTGTTATTTTTAGCTGTATTATTGGACAAGGAGAAATTAACATGAGTTTACCTTGGTTTCTGAAGACAACAATACATTCTAAGTGAGAACTGCTCATGGGCAATTGTTATCATTCATTACTTTCATATATATGTGTGTGTGTGTGTGTGTGTGTGTGTGTGCAATAATATTTGCTTAATATCCAATCAAAAATTTAAGAGATACCATGTTTTGTAGCACAAGCCTTGAAGCTACATTTTTTCAAAATTTCCATAAACCAATCCAGCTCCAGAACAAAGTATTGTTCTATTGCACTTTTAAAGCAACAGAGAGATAATAGGTCAAACAATGTTACATTTTTTAAACATCTAAACACATGTATTGGTTCTACATTTAGAGTGTTGAAGAGGGTGGGTTATACTCAAGTTATTTTTAAGCTGTAAAGCTGGGGGCCTGGTTTTGTGCGCGGTTACTTTCTTCTTCTGAAAATGGTAGATCCAATGCTAGAAATATGTATCCTGACACACTTTAGGGGATGATAAATGTTAGAAACTTATGACACCATTTTTGGTTCTGTTAATTTTTTGGGGTATTATAGGACCATGAGAAATTAACATGAGTTTACGTTGAGTTTCTGAGGATACACTGTAATGAGAAATATTCATGGGAAATTGTTTTTATTCATCCGATTCATACAAAGGTAGTATTATATTTATTGTCGACTGACTGCAAGTAATATTTGCTTTATACCCAATCCCAAATTTAAGAGATGTCGTGTTTTGCAGCACACGCATTGAGGTTACAATGTTGCAAATTTTCCATAAACCAAAGATAGAAAAAAGCACCAAAACAAAGTATTGTTCTATTGCACATTCAATATTGTTGCATTTTAATTTTTGGTCTCCCTTAAATGCATGTATTGGCTCTACAATAAGAATGCTGAATAGGATGGGGTTATACTCAAATTATTCTTATACTGTAAAGCTGAGGGACTGTATTTGTGTGTTTTTATTTTCTTCTTCGGAAAATGGCTGATCCAATGCAGAAATTTGTATCGTGCAGTGCCATAAAATACATGTCCAGACGGTGAGAAATTGAATGGTACTCGATCTTGACAGTATTGTTATGTTTGGTCAGGACTTTGCTAACTATTCTTCGAACATGTAAGCAATCACTTCACCAGACTTTGAGCATTAACATAAAACCTTAGAGGAATGTTTTAGGGTATATATCAGCAATTGCCGATTGTGATGTAATGGTACTTTGGAGTCGTAAACTAACGGATCGTTTTTGTCCAACATTTCTTGTCCCTGCTATGTTAAATTTTCCTTGACGTTCGATTTTTCCTTCCATGTTAAATTTCCCTTGACGCTGTATTGCCCCTCCCCCGTTAAACTTCCCTTGACGATAACGTGTCTTTGGGTGTTTGTATTTGTATCTCTACATTTTCTCAACTTCAACTTAAAACCCTTACCCATTCCCCATTTGTCCCTATCAGCCCTTTTGATCTCCTAAACCTTTTTGTCCCATCAGCCCTTTTGCCATCAACCTTTTTTTGCACTCTAAACTCTTTTATCCGCATTAACACTTTTGCCCAATGAACCGATTTGACCCATAGAGTCCACATGTCAAACATATGGAGAAATTTAACATAGGATTTCTCGTATTGCCCCCAAGAGGCCCAATCTGCCCCCAATCGCCCCTTATCACTACTAACGTAAATACTTAATCGTGATCTGCCCTACTTAGCACACACGACACCTTGCGGTTAAGGTAACGGAAGCCAATTTTGCATGCCTGATTTTAATAACTGCAAAAGAGCATATTGAAATTTAAAATATAGGAGTCCCTCATGCGCCCTTGATTGCAAAACTATTTGACATCACTTGACCTATAAAACAGGAAAAATAATAGAGATTTAAAAATTTCACAACTGTAACACTTATGTTACTCTACTGGCATATCTATTTTAAAACAATTAAATAGATTAACTTTCAGAATTGTATCCAAAATGGTGTAGAAACTCGAATTCTAGTTTCGTTACATAATCAAAATTAAAAATACAAAGCTACACAAAACTTCCTCGGTCCATTCGGTTACTTGTAATGTGATATCGGAAGTCAGTTGTATGTTCTGTTGTTAACTACATTGAACAAGAAGAACTTTTTTATTTATCAGTCACTGTGATGAATGCAATGGTTACTTCGGCGTCCAGTATTATTAAAGTCTCGGTCAGTATTGTTAAATTCTCGGCCACTATTGTTCGAGTCTCGTTTAGTTTGCTTAAAGTCTTGGTCAGTAGTGTTAAAGTCTCGGTCAGTAGTGTTAAAGGTCAGTAGTGTTAAAGTCTCGGCCAGTATTGCTAGAGTCTCGGTGAGTATTGTTAAAGTCTTGGTCAGTGGTGTTAAAGTTTCAGTCAGTAGTTTAAAGTCTCAGTGGTGTTAAAGACTCGGTCAACATTGTTAGAGTCCCGGTGAGTGTTGTTAAAGGCTTGGTCAGTGGTCTTAAAACCTCAGTCAGTAGTGTAAAGATCTCGATTCATTGTGTTACATTCTCAGTCAGTAGTGTTAAATTCTCAGTCAACAGTGTTAAATTCTTAGTGGTGTTAAAGTCTCAGTCATTAGTATATGTTTAATTTTAAAGGGTAATTCTGTTACATTTTGGCAATTACTTTCATAACAAAAAATAAGTTTTGCATTGAACTTAATTATCTGTCTATCTTATATCCAATAGGGCGCATATGTGTACTGCAGTCGATTATATAGTTTTAATTCGTATCAGTGTGTCATCCAAGTTTTTATTTAGAGACGACGATACTCATAATGAATATGGGGTCTCTGTTTCGTGATTTCATTTTTAATGCATTCTGTCAACGTACATTTCCGTAGCTATAAGCCAATGCACTCTGTCAACGTACATTTCCGTAGCTATAAGCCAGGCGAATTTTCACTGGGTTAACTAGAAGTACAAGCATAGAGAACTTATTAAGAAACTGATTGGCGATAATTATATGAAATATCATAACTTTATGTGCCTTATTCAAAATTGTTTATGCTAAATGCTCCATATATCTATACAATGTATTACCCTCTTTTTTATTACAAGAGTATATATTGAAAAATATAGGAAAAAGGCTGTATCAAAAGTTGAAATACTTATTTCCAAACCCCAAATAATTTAATCTGGAATCGACGCATGTTTTGTGAAGTATATCTATATTGTATCTTTTACTTTTGGTGCATCGCTGTAGATTATATAAACTATAAATGGGTGTTTACAAGTTTTAAAATTGATCTTAATAATGAACCCATGTTCAAGTTTGGAGCGTTATCCCACTGAATGGTTCAGTCAGGTGGATTCTGTTTTAACATGGGAAATTGTGCAATGTAGAGCCGTATTGGTGTATATGAGGGCGTAGAAGTGGACAATTAATTCAATCTTTTTCGTATTTTCTTGTTTTAATACAAGTCTGCACATGTCTGCACATGTATTTAATGTTGTGTTTAGATATAATTTGTGAGGAAACAAAAGTTTGGATTATTCGTTAGAATTACAAAGTGCTTATTGCCTTCAGACTAAATTATTATTATGCGATTATTGTAAATTTATTCAAAGGAGTTACGGAATTTGAGACATCAAGACTTTTGGCACATCAGCACTGTAACGGGGGTGGGGGGAGTGTCGTGGACGTGAGACGTGCGTGTGCCCCTCTGTTAATTGATTTGGCTATCGTAATCTAGAGGACGACCTCCCTCGATGTTATTGCCCAGTGTGAATATATAGATAAAACATTGACAGAGAGCTAAGCAAGACTATTGAGAAGAAATAAACAAATACGAGCCCCCTTGAACAATAAAATAAAATAAATTTAATTAATTAATAAATAAGCTAAAATTGCAATTACAATCCAACCGTTTCATTAATGGAATTTAATAGCAGTGTTCAATTTACGGATTCGTTCATCATAGTAACGAGTGGTGAAAAGAGTACAATGTCCACGCCTGACTTGCATCACCTGGCGTCGTTCTCTCTTGACCTTGTGTATTACACGTCTAGCCTGTATGCTTGGTTCTTCCTCCTGACCCTTCTATTCTGAACTCTCTATTTGCGGACTTCCCTGTTGGGCTCTCCTCGTCGGGTTTCTCGGGGAGGATATAGAAAGCTGTTCCCTTAAATGACGAGGTTACGACTAAAGCTATATATGTTCAACACCTATCCGTATATATAAAATTCTCTTACTTCGTTATTCAGAAACGTAAATAACTATCCACACTGCATAATGTGACCTTAACAATAAACGGTCCTTACAAATTTATTGTATTTGAGGTAAGGTACAATCGTTATCTATAGTTACAAATGACCATTGCAATATACCAAGTCTGACCTTAATTAAACAGTTCATCGCTCTCGCTCCACGGTGCAATTGATTAGCAATTGACACGTGCGCTATGTACAGACAACCCTGCCGTATATATCAACGTACATTACTATACGTCTTCTTACATCTGGCTAGTAAGTTCCACTCAATAAGATAAATGCTCGATTACTAGTGCATAAGATTCACTAAATTCTAGCTTACAGTAACCAATAACTTGCAAGATCATTTGAGCATTAGAAAATCGTATGTAAATATGCGATTATCATTAACTCACGATAAACAGTTTCATCCTACAGACAAAGGAAATTAATTCATATAACCATAAGAAATTCTACACATTTGAATTTATGGATTACATCACAAGCATATCAAACACATTTACATCAAACCAAACAACAAAATAAAAAATTACATGGAAATTAAAATTGCGCACCTTAATGCTGTTTTTTTTCCCCACACAATCGTGCGTCCCAGCACTATAGCCTGTCTTTTCCATTCAAAACAGCCATCTGGCTTCTCTACTTTGTTAACGAGGGAAAACTCTATTCTCAGGTTTCCCACCGGAGTCTCAAATTCGACTTCTCGCAAGCAAAATTGGACTAAAGAATTCTGAGCCAAGTCGCTACCTTAAACTCCACATTATTTCTAAAGTGTACGCCTTAATTTTAACTGACCAATCGAAAACAACTATTCCTAAATTTTCTCCAGAATAATCATGTCTTTCATCAGTTTTTGACAGCCTAGAATATGCTGCAATTAGCTTTACTTTGAAGAGCAAATATTTGACATAAGGTCCCCTCCAAACACATACGTTGGCTCTAATGTACTTCCAAGATACCGTTACAATGACTCGGTCAATTCCACTGAAGCTTAAACGTAGGCCCTTTTATGTTTCACAGATGAAACAAGGGAAATATCAAAGTGAACTTTCTCAGAGACTTTTCTAGCTTGACTATGATAAAATTTTAATGCACAATTTATTCAACTTTAGGATCCAGTACTTCTTCAAAATTCGACACATTACAAGCACATTCATGGACCTGAAATTCATTCGGAATACTCGTTTCTTTTGGACTTGTTTAGGACTTTTATGGGTTGTTTTGGATTTAATTCCTAATACTGTAAGTTCCTGTTAAACGTTCATTTTAGAACTTAGAGAATTAAATTCTTTATTAAGTTGTACAAAACGTTTTAGTTTTGCTCATTTCTGCTACTTAGTTTAAGACCATAGAGTCGTAACAATTTAAACAAACTAAACTAACAGTCCACTTAAACCGTAAGACTCAATGCCATTAAAATTTGTTCAATGTCTCTGTTGTTAATCAATCCTTATGAGTGTTAATCACAATAATCTTGTACAAGTTTTGTTAAATAAATATGCAGTCACACACTCTTAACGCCATTTGTTAAATAAATATGCAGACACACACTTCTTAACGCCATTTGTTAAATAAATATGCAGTCACACACTTATTAACGCCATTTGTTTAATAAATATGCAGACACACACTTCTTAACGCCATTTGTTAAATAAATATTGTTACGTATATGTAATTACATTGCTTGTGTGTCAGTATTAAAAAAAAAATTATGTTATTTTTGTTTCATTACATTTTATTGTAATGATTATTTTCATTGGATTTGAATCTCTTTTCGGAAAATTAACTTGACCCGATTAGATTATAACAGTTACTTTAGCACTATTTTTAGCTCGTAGATTTCGTGAACACTAAGCGGAAATGATTGGCTATTACCAAGGTCATTTTCGGCCCATGTGTTAGCTGAGTTGTAAATAGCCTTTCTTTTTTAATTTATTTTCAGTGTGGGAATCTGATTCTTAGATAGGGCTATTCTAGCTACGTGCTAAATGGCATTTTTTTATTGCGCTGTTCAAATTAGAAATCACGTAGCCTATCACGTGAGCCACTATGTGATCTACAATCGAGGCTTAAAACAGCCATTATGCTAGTAGATTGATGAGTCGTTTTTTAAACCTTCAGGGCTCAAGAGGTATTTATATTGTTGATGCCGGCTTGTTCTGAAGTTCATCTATTTTTTGGAATTTAATAATTCATTCTCTCGAAAACTACACAAGTGCATGGGACAAAGAAATTCAGTGGAAATTTATTCTGGAATTCTAAACGGAAACATTATAAACTGTGATTCAATCGAGGATCTGTTGCCACCAGTACAACGACCTAATCTGGCGTCATCGCCTCCACATTGGAATTTCATCGAGATTCGAACCTGGATTCAATTAGAACTGTTTAGTGATAGGACTTATATTTTTCAATCCTAGGATTAAATTTTGGATTATTTTCACAAACTGTAAGTCCTATTTTCTATTTTTTACGTTGTTTTCTAGAGAAATAAATCATTTTTGTTAAATTTACAAAGCTTGTTGGCTTCACTCTTTTCTTTTGTTACTTTTGTACGAGCCTACACGTAACAATATGCAGACACACACTTCTTAACGCCATTTGTTTACTCTAAAAAAAATGCATAAGCACATGCACTCACCTCTTCTGTGGTATTTTCACCATCATCATCAGCAGCAGCAACATAACCATAACGTCCACCACATCACCAGTGTCGTTGTCGCCAGCGTCAGTGTCATCATCATCTCCACTACCACCACCACCATCATCATCATCATCGTCATCATCAATCTGCCAAGATCCATCCGTTTTGATATGTATATTGTATGATTGAATTGTATTGAAGTTGATACTGATAGGCGTAAATTGTTTATTTCTAACCATGCAAAAAAGTAAAAGAGTGAATCAAAGCTATATTTGCATATCCTATATTTGCACATTATTATCTACCTGCAGCAGGAATAAATCTTTATCAAGTGCTCTATATATGTCTTCAACCAAGGCAATGAGTGGTACACCAAAGCGGCGAATGGTAGCCATGCGCGAAATGACGCAACGCGTGATCAACACAAAACATTATGTCTGATCATTTTTACCATTGTCTTTCAATGTAAATTTCGTATGTTTCAGTTAATAGCCAAATTTAGAAGATATTTGTGCTACTTATTGCATCTATAAAGGAAAACAGAGTACCGAGTACGCTTGACTATTGTCTTGCTGCAATTTAGGTCAGAAGCATGCGGAAGGACACAAACGATTCACTCTAGAAAGGTTTAGCGCGACTCCCCGCGTTTTATTAAATAATTGCCTCAGCATCAGTTAAAAATAGGATGTATTTATTTATTTCAAACTTTTCTAAAACAATAAGAGTTCTAACCTGCATCATTTAGAAAGACATATCTTGTTATATTAGTATTCTTCTTGCAGATAGTACATCAGCCTGTTGTAGGAAAGAGCGGCGGTCCGAAACCCGTTGTTGCCATGGAATTTTAGATATTGAAGCTTATATTAATTTAGGTTCAGTTTTATGCAGGTGTTGCTTTTGTTGGCACTGCTGTTTACCAACACTGTATTGGGTATACGTTAGAGGAAATAGGATGAAGATTGAACAGAGCGGCAATATTACTACTGTACCCCTTGAATGTAGACATGAATAGTACTGGTGTCAGCTGATCAGTATTTAGCATCAGGCGTCTATGATGTCGGAATGGACATGTCTTAGGGATAGAAACCTACCTGTGATAATCTAGGTCAGTGGTCAACGAGTACTGATGAAAGAGATTTATAATGATTTCTACATTCTCTAAGATAGACAGATAAGTAAGTTCAATGCAAAACTTATTTTTTGTTATGAAAGTAATTGCCAAAATGTAACAGAATTACCCTTTAAAAAATTAAACATACACTAATGACTGAGACTTTAACACCACTAAGAATTTAACACTGTTGACTGAGAATTTAACACTACTGACTGAGAATGTAACACAATGAATCGAGATCTTTACACTACTGACTGAGGTTTTAAGACCACTGACCAAGCCTTTAACAACACTCACCGGGACTCTAACAATGCTGACCGAGTCTTTAACACCACTGAGACTTTTAAACTACTGACTGAGACTTTATATATATATTTATGATATATATATATATATATATATATATAT
>JAECUM010023783.1:0-54162 GCA_016617855.1 Megalonaias nervosa | reverse complement strand
TGTCATTTCAAAGTTTAAAGTGTTCATCATAATTCATATCTGAGTTGGAAACACAATCTCTGACAATATCTAGAAACAAAAGCATTGTTTAAGGGAGAACGTTATTTTAGTAATCTTTTTGCTAATTTTTCTTATATGTTATTCTTCCTTTCTAATAATCATTCCCCTGGTTCATACGTGTGACTGTGGTGGGAAATGTGGGGTGGGGTTTGGTGGCGGGGCGATCATTGTCCCAGACCTAGAGTTACATTTCATTATTAAAAATAATATTGATAACACGTCTGCGCGCCTGACGACAATACCAAAAAATAAATCAAAATTGGAGCTGTTAAAAATCGAAATATTAAGATACGGTAGGCAATATATTTGAATTGCATAGGTTTATAAATATCTTGTATAAATATTGAAAAATCTTGTTTACTGTTTAACATGTTAAAAATACCTTTATCATCCGAATATGATATTTAAATTGCAGTATAAATATTATCAAATCACGTGCTGGCAGTCGCACGTCAGTAGGTTTATAGCTATTTGATTCAATTAAGCAACTATACTATTTTAATATTTATGTGAACAATCTCTGATTCAAAGTTATTTCCATAAACTTGTAAATATCTCCAGTTCATATCAGTAATCTTATCGCAACGTTTTGAGTGTTTTGGACGATGTGTTTTGAATCAACCTCTTATTTTAAAAAGCCTTCCAAGCCTATAAAATAACTTTGGGATATGGTGATTCTTGAGTCAACTAACCTGGCACACAACTACTTGCATCGAACAACAACAACAACAACAACAACAACAACAACAACAACGACAATAATAATAATAATAATAATAATAATAATAATAATAATAATTTATTTATTTATTCTTGATGGACGGTTGAGCCGAAGATTCATCACACACAGGGTCACGATGCATTAAAGCGTACTGTACTCGCATTATGTACAAGAAAATACATGAATTTCATCATATAAGTATTATCAAGAATTGACGACTATAGAATATATGAAATAATTAAGATAAACACTATCAAATACTGGAGGCAGCACAATACAGTCATTTCTTAAATGCTATAAAATTCTATTTTGGGTTAAAACGAATATTTTAGTTTTCATTTTAAAAGCTGCAAGGACTGTACATGATTTAACATCTTTAGGTAAGATATTCCATATTAAAACGCCACTGTATGAAAAACTCCTTTAAAACAGTTCCGTATTGTATTTTTGTGATGCTTGAATGATTTTGATAGAACAGCGAGTGATTCGACTATGAATTTCTGAGACTGGACTACAGAATAGTCAGTTAGTCTGGTGTCAGGTTGTTTTAAACTTTGAACACATGAATGATTCGTTGTATTTTATTATTATCATACTTTAAAATGTAACCATTAGAGTTTTTCAAATAAATACAGTATACAGAACTATCTTTTTGCATTCTCCCTTTCTTGTGTGCAGAGTCAATGAATAAAGCCTTGCTATTTTGAGAACGTATGCCTATTTCGTAGCTGGAATACCAAGTTTGGCAAGGTTGACATGCCAGAATTGAGTTTTACACTCGATTTTATAAATACTTGTACTTACAAAGCATCTGCATTATCCACATATACAAATACATTTGTATGGGTCAGAAACCAAGAATAGGTCATGGATAAACATCATAAAAAAGTGGTCCAAAATGACCCGTAAGGAACTTCAATAACAATGGGAATGATCACTTACATCGCCATTAAAACAGATGATTTGAAATCTGCCGTTTAAAAAGGAACTAAAAGGGATAGTATTAATTGAAACATTGATACATTAATAATTACAGTTAGAAAATATTGTGATTGATCAGTTCAAATACTTTTCTAAAATCTATCAGTAATATTACAATAAAATTGCCTTACCTAGAATTAGTAATGTTTGTTAACTTCGTCTGAAATGAGTGGAAGTTTCTAAAACCTGATTGATTTTTTTTAGAACAAATTATGTGCTAATAAAAAAAGGAAGAAATAAACATAGGCATGTTTTTTCGAGTAGCTTTGACAGTATGGAAAGAACAGAAAGTCCAATGGCAGAAAACTCAAATATTGCTTAATTAAGTGAGTGAGATATGTTGCCCATAACTATCTCCTTATACCTCACAATTAGTGTTGCATTTACCCCGCAATTATATAATTCTCGGCCACGCTGACAATTTTGTATCTTGTCTGTCCCCCCGGCGAAAGATCTTTATAAATCTACAATGATTTCGAACGCTTCCATAATCACTCCGGTAGCTTTGGAGTGTTGACAGTATATATCAAATGAGTTAAACGGTTTCATTTACTGATATAGATTGCTTGTGGAAATTAAATTCTATATGTAAAACTTGGTTTTATAAATAATCAGCCTTATACCCCGTTTTGGGTCTAACTGCGATGGGTTGATAAATGAAGAATATTGCCTTTGGGCATCCTCCAATAAAAATTTGAGAAAGTTTATTTATCAGGTGAAGAATCGAGATTTGTATCAGAACTCATCATTGCTTGAATGTGAACATCATTTCTTGAATGTTTTCAGGGGCATTTTACCAGACAGTAAATACTTCACAGCAAACGTGTTTCCTCAACTGTCTTACCCCCACCCCCACCCCCAAAAGAAAACAACAAACCATAGCAGGCATCTAAACTCTGGAAACTAAAGCCTGAAATCTTCGATACTCTGTATTAACTTCATACTTCCGTCAAGCAGATTTCACATAAATTTCAAATCATAGTCACGCATGAAAGATTGTTACTCCAACTTCTTCCAACTATCAATGTTCTTTAAAATATCAATGTTCTTCACACCAATCATATTCTTTACAACATCTATATTATTCACACCACCCATATTCTCTACAACATCTATATTCTTTACACATCTATATTTTTTACAACATCTATATTATTCACACCATCCATATTCTTGAAAAAATCCATATTCTTTACAACACCACATGTTTTACACCATCCATATTCTTTACAACATCCATATTCTTTAGAACAACTATATTCTTCATACCATACATATTTCTTTACAATATTCACATTCCTTACACCATATATATTATTTACAACATCCATATGCTTGACACCATCCATATTCTTCACACCAACCATATTCTTTACACCATCCATATTCATTTACACCATCCATATTCATTTCACCATGCATATTCTTTACAACATCTATATACTTTACACCATCCATATTCTTTACACAAACCATATTCGCTACACCATGCATTATCTTTACACCATCCATACTCTTCACAACATCCATATTCTTCACACCATCCACTTTCTTTACACCATCCATATTCTTTACACAAACCAAATTCGCTACACCATGTATTTTATTTACACCATCCATATTCTTCACAACATCCATATTCTTCACAACATCCATATTCTTCACAACATCTTCACAACATCCATATTCTTCACAACATCCATATTCTTCACAACATCCATATTCTTAGCACCATTTATATTCTTTACACCATCCATATTTCTTAAACCATCCATATACTTTACGACATCCATACTCTTCACACCATTTATAATTTTTACAACATCGTATTCTTTACACGAATCCTATTCTTTACACCATCTGTATTCTTTATTCCAACCATATTCTTTAAACTATTCCTATTCCTTAAAATACCCATATCCTTTACAAAATCCTTATTCTGTAAACTATCAATGTTCTTAAAACTATCCATATTTTTGGAACTAACCAAATTTCTTACAACTGCTGAACGTATGTTATTATATATAGGTTGTCCAGTGTGGCATGAAGTACAAAACATTATAACGCACTGCAATTCTTTGACAAATACGCTGTATCAATGATCTACCACGAGATGTATAAATATTTAATTAAAAGGAAACGAGGCTTGCCGAGTTTCCTTTTAATGAAAAATTTATACAACGAGTGGTAGATCATTGATACAGCGTACATAATGTACATATATTTTATTTATATCACATAAAAATACACATATTTACCCTTTGAACGGAGTTAAGATTTACTGCAGACAGCTGTGTATTGACCAAGTGAATGAACTCCTCACATCCACGAGTGTGTCTGCTACAAAATGTAGTTATATGCCTTTTTGTTTCTATTTTTCTTCACATTAATTAAATCAATATAATACACACTTATGATTTAAACATGAAAGATGGTTTTAATAATAGAAGTAAAGCACTACAAACACTTGGTTAGCTACGCCATTCACATGAACGCTAAGCCATTCACCTACCGGCTCATGGAAATTAATGTGGAATAGAAACTAAGCGAAACGACGAACCAACAAGAGGTAATTAAAATATTTTAATATATTTACAGTTGCTCTAAGTCATTATTCTGCTTTAGTAACAGTACCACCGACCATAAACTCTCTCTCTCTCTCTCTCTCTCTCTCTCTCTCTCTCTCTCTCTCTCTCCTTTGGTCGGTTTGACTTAACTTTTACCATCATTCACAAGTCCAGAGATATCGTGGGATGACACAAACGAAAATCCTCTACGTTCGTCATTTCATAGATTTTAGCCCGTATCTTGCTACGATGGTCCAGAGAGAGAGAGAGAGAGAGAGAGAGAGAGAGAGAGAGAGAGAGATGGAGAAGCCTTTGGACATTTTCCTATTTAATTAATAATAATCGATTTTTAGAACATTATAGTATGTTTAAGAAACAACAACAAAACAATACATCACAGTATGTGTACTACGTAACCGAGGAATTTACTATATAATTTCGACATGGTTTGCAACTTTGTATCATTGATAAACACTGTAGATAAATCCCAAGGAAAGTGCACACGTATCGTTACGACGAACCATATTCTTGTAGGTTACTTGGTGTAATTTCTATTTCAAGGTTTTAATCCAGCCCAAATTCCTTTTCTCTCTCACTCCACATTTCTGCGTAGTTTGTCCGTTATGCATGATAGTGAAGGGGGAACAGAAATCAGAAAGGATTGTGATGAAAATGTGTACCATATTAAATTCATTTAGAAAACGAGGATTATTAACACTTTTCATCGTTATTTTCTTAGGTCACTTATGATTAATATGTGGAAATTCATCATTGATCTAGAATCAAATGCAGACGGTCGCTAGAATGTTTATGCGTATTATTGCGCCATGGTCGGATCACAATTTGATATACTAATAGTATTGGTACATCAAGTTGCTTTATACCAACACTTTAAATTTCTCATGCATATTGCATTTTCTTCGCATTATGTATTTGTAAACTATTCTGGAAGTCGTTTTTGGGGAATCTTTATGTGAACATAATCTTCAGGAGCTGCCGAAAGACTTTCTTGACCGAATTTGACTGTCTTGGTTTTGTAGTGGAGAAGAATGGTGTTGGGTCAGGCTCACTCATGTTTTCAGAGTAACTGGCATGGTCTTGTGCTATAACTTACTAGCGTATGAGGTGATAGAAACTGTTACCTAGAAGTACAATATCACATAACGCCAAAGCATAACAGCCACGAACCTTGCAATCTGATATCTGTAAGGCTCATGTTATTTAATATACTGAGCTTAAAGACAAAATTCATTTTAAGAGAAACAATAAAATCCTTACAATTTTTAAAACTTTAATAGATGATTCTAAGTTTGAAAGTTTCAGTAGCGTGGAAGGAGGGATTTTGCACCATTGGCCTCTTTGGGTCCACTTCCACCGTCATTTCCACTATCCCCATGATATATTAAGCCCATATGTGACCGTTGCCTGTTGCTCACTTTTAATTTTGTGCGCGGGGATGTTTGCATCCACACATACGTGAAGCAAGTGACCAGTTATGGGGGGGGGGGTAGAGTATCGTCCGGATGGAAGTGTCCCAAGAGCTCCAGTGGGGCCAAAACACCAGTTTGCTCACTACTCTACAATGATTGTAGAAACGAAACCCCGCAGAGAGTAATACTTCAGGCAAGCACATGGAAGCGATAAACATACATACTGTCAGTAGACCCAGGTAAATGATTGAATGTACTGGTTAGCAGCTAATGTGTTTTCGATGAATATTTATGCTTTTTTTTGCCTGTAAATCAAAGTTGTTTCTTATTGTGCTTGTAATTGTGATTTTCCATTTCTACATGGACTGTTTCAAATTTAGCCGCACTGATTATTTTATCTTTAATTGCAACTGAATACAACTTACTGATCATATTGAGACTGCTCAGTCTGGCCGCAAGTTATTCGGAATATACGCGTAGTCGTGAATGCAGTAGCATCGAAATTAGCTTGCCAGCACCATCACAGACACCGGCTACTATCGATATAGCTCCTACAATAATACCGACTGGCGCACCTACAATAATTGATGTCGTGATTTAAGTTACACCAAGACCAACAGGTGCTACCGAAGCAAGACCATAAATAGCATCTACTACCAAATACGCCAATTTGTATTTCATGATTAGCGCGGTTCTCTTGTAATTTCATCTCACAGCTGTTGTTCCGCTTCAATTAATTTTGCACGACGGTAAGACAGAGGGTCCGATATAGTTTTTCTGTTAATAATACAATCGCGTACTTTAATTGCACAACAGGCAAGCCTTGTCCGGTCTCATCATCATACGCAGGCGCAATGCGCACACGCACTTCCAACAATTTATTCCTTTTTACTGGAACAATTGTCATGCAGTTAAAGAAAACCTCAAACTCTCTGTCTCGGGAATAGTTATATCTCCGGCGATAGAGAATTGTGGTGGTCTGGCACCCTTCTCATAAAAACGCATCGATTACGCCATAACCTTTTGCATCGAACGATCGTCTTTACCTAATAATTGTTTCCGATCAAGTGCGTCTTTGTTGAATAACACCCGAAACCTTTCTTTCTTAGTTTAGTTAGTGTTTGCTTATTGTTGAGTTAATGTTGGTTTGAAATATTCGATAGTGCGCGCAACAGGGTGGATACATCGGTGAATGCCACTTCATCATTGTAGAAACAATCTCGGAGTGCTTTTGCATCTGTTGCTTCATTTAGCGACTGAGCATTTTCACATGCACGTGCGATGAATCCAAGCTGGCCTCGATTTGGTTGTAGTACATCAGGTCGATTCTAGCTGTCAGTTTCTACTTGACCCTTAAAAAGATTATATCTGAGTGTATACGAGTGTTTGGCAACATGGTTTTGACGCTGATATTTCTCGAGTCGCGGGGCAAAATTGTTATCGATGTTAACATCCGCTGTCAGTTGGTACAACACCCCATATATGGTAAATTCCTCAACCTCATCACCGCGGTCAGAATCAGTTATCAATCGCAATGATTAAATCTAATCTTAAACACAAACGTGAAAGACGGTTGCGTACCCGTCAACGTAAACACTGATTCCTTCAAAATGAATTTCATCTCTAGCAGCCAGTGATGCTGACTATGGAACTGCTTAATATTCTTTAATAGAGTTTGATTCAGAAAAGCGCACTGATATTGGTCTCTCATAACCCAGATGGGAACGATCATTTTTTTTAAACATAATTAACCTACTCCACTCAGTTTTAAATCTAGTTAAACAAGTATGATCCAGACTCACGCACTTTTCATATAAGTTAAATGTAACTAATATAGTTGAAAATGCAACTGTGTAAAATTTTTCTGCAACATTGTCTGGTAAAGAGAAGTGCCCTGATACTGGTGTCTGCCAGCCTACATGGTGATCATTAGTTTTTAACATTATCATTCTACTCCACCCAGTTTTAGTTCGGGTTATGATAAGCAAGATTGATCCCGACTCGCGCCCCTTTAAGATGTGACGTGTAGGTCTATCAGAACCATTTTCGTCAAGTGGAGTTAAAATAATTCCGATGAGTAAGTCAGATTTTTCTTCTCCTTCTAAGATTAAGAATCTTACAATTTTGAACCTAAAAGTTACCACATGTGGTGGTGCGGGCAAGCTAGCGATTTGATTAATATTGTCTTGTTGCAATATTGCCAGTATCAACATAGTTTTTGATAAAAGCGACCGACACAATGATATATCTGTTCCACCGTTGTCAGTGAGCTCAAACCAGATTCTTTTCCACAAAGTCGCCTTTCAACTTAACAAAAATATCTTGAAAATATCCATTTTAGACGTTTTCGATTTACCAGTTTGAACTACAAAAATCACACGGTCACCTGGATCGACGCCAACAAACTTGCTGGCAAACTCATTCAAATCCACTTTAGTGCCACGTATGCTCAGATCCGCATTACTCCTATGTCGTCGAGCTGAGTAACGTTCGTAAATTTTAATAGACACTGTCGCATAATATCACACGTACTTTAATGTGAAATTAGTAATTGTTTGCGGGGTTGGTGAACGCTCTACTGCACGCAACGCTTCAATGACAGGATGACCGCATAAGGAGCCATCAAACTGAGTATGTACTGGCAAATTTGAATAAAACGGTTTTCGTCCACTAGTGCCCCGGGATAAATAATTAGCAACTTCAATTGGTGGTGCAAGTCCAAATACAAAATACAAACTATGTTGAGGTGTTACCACGTATGCAACTCAGTGAGTGCCAGGGCCTGTTGATGAATCCAGACTGACGATGTCACCTCTTTCACGTGTACGTGGCACGATCAATGCAAGTTCATTTCGCATAAAGACACCATGAAAATGTTTGATTGCTTTTTGCCATCGCGAGGAAATCAAGACTGTTCAATGGACGGGTCAATGGCATGGTCTTCTGCGACCAGGTTATAGAAGACTTTTGCCTGTGGATATTCGGCGACTTGTGCCCGGTAATTGAAGGCCTGTTCCTTTTTTATACGGCCTCCCACTGCGCTTTTCAAAGTAGATTTTCAGCAAGACCGACCTTCACTTAGTAATAGGACATTATTATTATTATTATTATTATTATTATTATTATTATTATTATTAAAATACTTAACAGGTTTAATTATGAATTCTACGAATTTTAAAAAGGTGCATCAATCACTCTCATTCGACCATCAGCACCCTCCAGCAATAGTGTTTGTCAGAAACTATCACATCATAGCATCGATAAGCACCACCAGCGTTACCGACACATGCTTTAAGATGCGTGTCAACGACTGAAAGACTGAATAACTCATAATGTTCCAGTGAGAAGTAATAAATTGACAAACATCATTGTTGGGCCAGCTGTTCTTGTGTGATCATATCTATATCTGGCGAGTCCGAGAATCGTTGTGGGCACGTCAATATTGTCCAAAATCAATTTAATTTTCTTTTAATAGATGGAATAAGGTGCACTGTTAAACAACGCCATAATTCCATTGTTAAAAAATCCCACTAGGGTATTGGCATCGTAATTGGCATAGTTCTCGCGTACCAGTTTTCCCTCAACTTCCAAACATGCTTCAAGTTTGAGGAAAACCCTAGAAGTGTCTTATGATTGCAATTCTAGTTTTAATTGATTAGGGTTTCAAGCTGGATATGAGTAATATTGAAAATATATCTTACTTCGATTCACTGACACAGGCGCTACTATATCAAATGATGGATCAAATACCTCTTTGAACTGGACCATTATACATTATTGATTTTATTTTAATACCGTGCAAATCCTCTCCTCATTGCCAGATTTGTAATCTATGAATCTGACAATCTCTTCTGAGTGGTCTCGTTAATAATTTTATTAACTGTAGGCGCCATTGATTTGGCCGATGGTAATGTAACTAGATCCGCCTTTGATGGTGCTTGTGTTACTAATCGCCGTAGCCTGTCTCGAACTGATTGAACTGCTTGTGATCCCAGTAGTTTTAATCGATCCACGGCGACATTTTTAGTACTATCTATGACTCGCATTGTAACTAGTTTAGCAATGGGGCAGCTCGTGATGATAAGGTTTTGAGGGCTTTTGGTGCATTCGTAAATAATCCACGTAAAAAACACTACCAAGCCCAGTTATTTAGGAGGTCATGTACACGTTTTTTATTCGCATTAACTACGCGAACAGGTTTCACACGTCCACGCAGGACTGTCATTGTTATTATTATTATTATTATTATTATTATTACATGTCAGGCCGATCTCTAATATACAGTTGTATATTCAACGTTGCACTACACAGATCAACCATGTGCCCGTCTTGATCTAGAAGGGAAAAACTATTATGTGTCAGGCGATTATTATGGAATGGCAGATATACAGGTACTGCGGGCGTAATTGATATCAAATCACCTGGTTCCACGGTTGGTGAAAACCCAAACAGAATATAACCCTGAACAACTACGGTGTCGTTTTAGACCTGCTACAATAACTACCTCTAATGGCGTCACAAGTTAAATTAACCTGGGTCGGTGAAGTAATTCTCACAATATTAGTTGCGACATGATATCACACATGTAAAACTCTTGTATCATCTTGCCAACCTAAAACTTATCGTATTGATGACCATGCAATATGGAGTATTATAAAATTTTGTATCGTTTGAGCTGTTTCATGACCTTTTCTTGCTTTCGTCAAATCAAGTATACTGTTTTAAGAATTAGACACCATGCCAGAGGCTTTTTTTTTATCCCTAGTAAATTTGCTGTATACCCAATTGACCCAGAACTTTCCTCGTATGTCCTTTGATGGTTGTTTAGTCACTAAATATTTCCAGTTGGGGGTATTTTAAGACTTGCATGGAAGCTTTCTCTTTTGATCTACTGGCGATCTTCTACATTAAACTTTTGTATTGGTGTATGCACCAATGACCGGTATCTGGGTGGTGGTGGAGAATGTGATTTTTCAGGATCTCCGATGTCTTCTTCTTCTTTGACTTCTTCCACCAGATCTGGAAAGCGTGTAATAACATCTGCAGTTGCTTTGGCTGCTCTTTTGATAGCCTTGGTGCTTTTGGCTACCTTACGAACTGGATCAGGTTCTTGTTCTGTTCCAGCAAGCGATGCCACTTGTCCCACTGTGACCTCTTTACCATTTTAATGTCCTCGGCACGTTTGGCAATTTCTTTTGTGGGTTTAATCCGCGGCACAAATGTTTGTTCAAACCCGGTTGTGAGATATTCTCTTACAGTTTGTCGCGACTGTAACGTATTTTGACATTTTGGCGGCCTTCTGTCACATTATGACTTTTTGGCGGCCTTCTATCATATTTTGACTTTTTGGCAGCCTTCTATCACATTTTGATTCAATTCTTTCTGTTCTTGAGCAGTTTACGGCGTCGCTTCTAATATGTTTCTATATTATCACTGCCAGTTATATTTTGTATGATTGTGAGATTTTGTTTGTTAAATTAATGCATGAGACACGTATTACGACTATATGGTCTTAGAATAAGTAAAAGAAGTGAGTGAGAAGCAAGAAGCTTTGCAAGATTCACCAAATAATTCATATCCCTACAATACAAAGTGAAATGTAAAAGAAAAGAAACTTACGGTATTGCGAAATTAATCCCAAATAATCATAGAATTACAGATACAAGTCCTAATAATTAAAGTTCTGAATAAACTTTAGTGGAAAAAATCCAATTTAAAACCAACACTGAAGGAGTTGATGTGCCTGCGATGGCCCATGTCGAGGTGATGTACCAACAGTCTTGTATCGCAATAATACATTTCAAGAATTAAATCCTTACTCGAAATTTCAGTACAAATTCAAGTCTCTTTTTCAAAGAATGTTAATTTTGAAGAGCAGTATGTATTTCCATAGATGAATCAATTCACTTAAATAATTTTAATAAATAAACTTCCAGCCCAAATGAACTTATGGACACAACAATAATATAATTGGTTCTGCTAAAATCTTAAAATGTTTCCATTAATACGATTATATAGTCCTCTACTTGACCTCAGGTCACAGTTCGTTTTTCTGAAGAAAAAACCCCAAAACAACAAAAAGATGGAAAATAAAAATCTTCTTAATATTTACAAAATATCTTAGATATAATTGAAAGGTCTGTTACTAAAATTATATTAAACGATGTGGAACATATTATGTAGACCAGGTATATTTATAGGTGAATTTCAATAACCTAGACCCAGATCCAAATAAATATGTTTACTTCTGTTAATATTGATCCTGATATGAAACCCATACGCATAGAGAATACTTTAGCGATGTATTAGTTGTTTACGGAATAATAAATCAACAATTCAGGTCAGGTAAAAATGAACTTGATTTTGGACTAGGTCAAGTCAACATACAGTATTACATTACCATTAGCTTGCAATGAAATTAAACATTAAAAACCTAACAAAGATACAATACAAATTAAATATACATAACACACGTACGTGTGAAATGCGTTCGCGTCTAAACTGCTCGATATTTACTACTTCCACTGCAAGTTCCGGTCAATTTAATGGTGAGAAAACTATACGGATCCGAGGTAAACAAACATGGTACGAAATTCATTCCACGTGTGGTCAGCGGCACATCAAGTCCAAGGAATATTTCCAAGACAATGCGCGTCAATGCCATGAAATATCATCAGTATGTTAGAGTTGTCGTGGATTACTTTTGGCACATGGCGTATCGTAGATCCAAATAGATTACATCAGTGATTTTGTGTCGGCCTCATGAAAATATTGGTGCAGGATTGATTTGATTTGCAAACATCACATCGTTGTACATGACAAGATTGTTTATATTTACATCCAAATCGGCAATGGTAGGGGCTTTTTCAATAGTGGAAATGAAATCGATGGAAGCTACGCTTCCCGTGGACGACAAAGTCGTCTTGGTGTTGTTGTCACTTCTCAACGCTTTTTGAATGTATTTTAAAACATCATAACACGGTTGATTATCAGCCGATGGTGCGTTCACGTACAACCCATCCCATGTTAACCATCGTAAAACCATATTCATTAATAGTTATATTTATTCTAATCCAGCAGGGCCAATGATTAGTGATGGAACTCAGTTTGGAAACACGGTTCCATCACCATGATTGCACGGTTTAGGTGTTGCTTGTGCGGAAAAATCAGTGACAGAAAATCGTTGAAATTTCTATTGCGTTATGCCAATAAATAATTGTCTGTCGTATAATAGGATTATGTTTTCATACTGTGTGCGATGTCGCGTTAAAACACCTGACGCAAATACAACTCTAGTTCAAACACACCATGAACGAGCAGCGATTACTGGAACTTGTGTTTAATGTGGAGCAAAGAAGTTTACTTTCATCAGGAAAGTTTCAGGCTGTTTAAAAAAGTCACGGGGGGGGGGGATATCGCGGTTGCATTAACAAAGTTACCAGAGACACCATGGAGTAAATATCCCAGGTGAAAACATCTTCCTGGCTACAATTGCTGTGGGCATGGTACACGGCTTGATATACGAATCAATTCTAGAAACCATCTAAGACTTGGTGAAGCACCTATAAAACGCGTTGTTGTAGTGTATTACCGACATGACCTTGCTGAACGTGATTCATATATTAAATGCTATTAATCCAACACTGGGAAAACAAATCGCACGATGGGTCGTTAAAGGAGGAATGAAAGCCAAGATTGTACTCGCAGGCTCTGCCTCCCGTGAACAAAAAGTCCACCAATCAAAGTAAACATTATACCAACATAAATAACAACAATGGACACAATGAGCCGGACAAATCTCCAAAATATACTGCAGTTCTTCAGTACTGAAAAGGTGATGCCGCTGTGGAACAATTAGACAGTGTAGCCAAGGTCAATCATGGGATTGCTCGATCATGGTTGGCCAAACAAGCACTGAGGCAAATTTATTTACCAGTACCAAAAATGATTTCATGCGGTTGGCTTGATGTCCAAACACCTAATGAGGTCCATCAGGCAGATTTATTATTTCTTCCACACGATCTTGTCCATGATCGACAATACTAATTGCGCACCAATATATAAGCGCTAATTATTATCGAAGTACCTAGTAGATACAAAGAAGCGGAGTCCGCTGACAACAAAAGATTTTGCAAGCGTGGCACATGTACTCGAGCTGTTTTATGCGATTACTGGCAAATAATGTGTCGGATATGTGGCTGTGATGCTGGCCAAAGACCGTATGCGAGTATGTGTCGAGCATGTCAGTATACACTGTGACCAAGCTGTTATGGAACGATATAATTGCACTCTTGCAGAACGGTTATTCGATCATCAGTACACAAAGTAATTGTTGATAAGGCCGGAGCGATCTCAAGAATGGGTAGCACGACTTCCATTAGTCATAGCAGCATTGAACAATGAAGTCACACGCACGACTGGATTAAAGCTAGAGTGGGAACCGCGATAGATTTTGTACCTATCTATTTTCTAAACGTACCGCGATATACTACGGTATATTGCAGTTATATTAGGGACCAACAAATCAATGTTTTAGGGCAGGGGCCTGACACTTTTTAAAAATAATTTATGTCTGTCAATTCTTTGAAACATATTTTGTCCTGACTTGTAGCAAACTACCTCCATGATATAACCATGTGATAATCTGGAACACAAAATATTGACTATCTTGAGCTAAAAGAAAGAAAAAAAAATATTTCAAAAGAAAATTACGGTTCGACCAATCACCCCAAAACGTAAATGGCCATCAGCGTATAGTAGATGAATTTGAATGTGTATGTTAACTGTTGTATAATTTGCAATCTAAAAACTGTAACTAAAGTGGGATGATTAAGCTTACACTCTAGCTGATACTGTGACATCGTGCAGAAATTCGAGAGCCTCTCGGTAAAAATCCAGAGTGTTGGTACAGAAGCCAACAATAACCTAGTTACACTATTGGCGTATTATGGAGAAAACAGTCAACATAAAAAACAATTACTCAACAAACAAGAAAATATTTAGTGGGCTTGAGAAAATTATGTAATGTTCAGACAGGAAGGTCCTAAAAATAGTAAGGCAATTCGCGGCCTTACAATAGAACATATATACGTAACACATTCACATACACTAGTAAATGATTAAAACATGACAAAGTTGAATTTTGCTCGAATATGTTTCACATTTATATTTGGTCACTGCATTGGCATATGTGCCACTTGTCAAACATGGGATTAAATGAGCATAAATATATAGACAAAATTCCATATGTGTTTTGCTATGTGTATGTAATTTAATTACTTCTTTGTTAGTTTTAAATTTTTTTTAAATTTTATTTTATTCCATTGCATGTTATTGTAATGATAATTTTGTCTACTGGATTTGATTTTTTTTTAGAAATTCAATTCAGTTCTGTTTGACCTGATAAACAACCCAGTAGTTGAAACATTCTATCTAATTGCTGACCTTGATTCAGAAATCAGAAAGGCTTTTAGTAAACAACTTTTTAAATTTTTTTTATATTCAATCTTATAGTAAGAATTGTTAAGTTGAATCAAGGCCATATCTGAAGTACGTGACAAATAACATTTGTTTATTGTTACAAACGTTTGGTTTTCCCAGTGGGATGAATTTCTGACCCCCATCCGGGAATCTGTTTTGCGTTTTAGCTGGGCTTATAACTCATGTTATTATAAGAATTAGTTCAGTTGTGCTTTAAACCATTGAAGCTCAAAGGTGTTTTGTTGTGACCAGTTCGAATTGAACTTTTCTATTTTTTGGAATTAGTAATTTATTTTCCTTTGGAAAATACTAGTGCTTAATCGAAATTTATCCAGAAATTCTAAACTGGAATATTATTTTTTTTGTGATTCAACAAGGAACTGTTGACACGGCAGCACTTTAAAGATTATCGAAGACGTCATCGCCTTCCATCTTGAATTTCATTGGGATTGGAACTGTGATTCACTTAGGACTTATTACTGATATGACTTATATCTTTTAATTCTTGTATTAATTTTGGATTTGATTCCTAAACCGTAAGTCCTTTTTCTTATTTTTACCTTGTTTTTCTAGGGAAATAAATTATTTTGTTAAATTTTACAAAGCTTGTTGTCTTCGCTCTTTTCTTGTTACTTTTGTACGAGCCTAGACACGTAACAGTTTTGTTATGAGTTGGCGGAAAGAACAGTTTGTTGCTGCGTAGGAATATGTCGAAGACCGCCAAGGCGAGACATATGTTCCTACGCCGTATTAAACAAGTTCTTTCATCTACTCGGAACCTATAGCATATCCTTCTTTTAGCCAAACATTCTTTTCAATTTTTGTAATGTATATTTTAAAAAATATGAATTAGGCATTTCTCGTTTTATGAAAGATATTGTACAATCTCTGAAAAACCTCCACGTGACGTACGTAACCGGTGCTAGGTCAAAATATATACTGTGCAGTTTTGTCATCAGTCTGTCAGCATTGCTTAGATGGTGATTTACTCATTAGCTTTGAAGTTTTAAAAGTGTTGTATGGGATATATGATTTGATTTAAGCTACGGTCATAGTCAAGTGGATTTGTCCATACTTCTCTAATGCAACACCCTTTTTAATAGACCATACCTGCAGAATAAAGACACTCTACTTCCAAGCAAATTTCAAGTCAAATTTCACAGAATAACATTTCTTAAATACATACAATTTTTTACAAAACGCCTAGTATTTTAAAGTACTTTCAATCTCTCTTTTCTTAGGTATTCATTACAAGAAATTATTGATGCATTGTACGTAAAGGTGATAATGTAAGCATATATTTTTAAGGTAATGAAGAGTGTCTCTTTATAACATCCGGGCTAGACTTTTAAGAATCATTTGGATATTTGTTTAATAAGAAATTCTAAACAATATTGTTCTCTTTTGTTGTCTTTATTTTCTACATGAGCAGTAGGAAGACTTTAAAATGTAAACAAAAATACAATTCCCAGCGTGTGTCCCAGTAATGAAAAAAACCTCAAAAAACAATATTGTAACAAGATGTAATTCTTCTAACTTTGCGTCACAATCAAAACAGTTGCTGCTTTCTTTGATACGTCTGCCATTATGTTGCAAATGTTTGTCAGTTTTATCCTCAGATTTACTTAACAAATTTGATTCCTTGGTAATTTTAATAGACGAATTATAAATCCATCCACTTAAACTTAATCCTTAAATAAATTCGACCCCACCCTCTCTCTCTCTCTCTCTCTCTCTCTCTCTCTCTCTCTCTCTCTCTCTCATGTTAGACGTCACTTCGCACACCAGCTTCATCTGAAAACTCATTGTGAAACATTCTGTCCAAGAACTGTTATCCAGCTCAACTAACTCTGATGTCTCGGCCAAGATGATGTGAAATGCATATGAACTGCTCGTCACAACTTATTTTGCTATCCCATTATCCCAGCGGAAAAAGAGGCCATTTTCACCAAACATGACTGCATTTCTTAAAATTACAAACTTGTGTCGTCATTTTTGAATAATTGAAAATGAATAGCAATAAATGATTCTGGATCCGTTATAAAAAGGATTTTCATTTGTAAAGTTGTAAAAGTAGTTCCGGCTGTGTGTACGATACTGAAATTTTAAGTCTTAGAAACAGGATCACAGATTCAATATTTGTATCGCACGCTAGAACCGTCATATAAGATTAAATCGATATGTAAATAAAGTATATTTGTAATATTCACCATTAATGTGTGACAGATACAACCATTTTGTAAAAGTAAGTTAATTTGTTGAGCTATTTTGTCATGAATAATGAAAACACGATGTTAATATCGTTTAAGTCGTATCAGGATTGCTCAGAAATTTCCGTACGTTCCTTTGTGACGGAAACTACTGACATACCGGTACAGTGAAAAAGTATCGTGGTACGTACCACCAGAAAAAAATACCGCGGTAAACCGGGATATCAGTTATACCGCGCACCTCTAATTAAAACAAGACAATGCGATTCGACAAAAGTCCGCCACTATTACTCAGAAAACGATTTCACAACCAGTACCATTACAAATGCTCGGAGACAAGTTTGTTCGGTATAGGTATGCACCTGGAGAGGTGAAAAGTGGACAAAAATGTTGTGCCACTTACACGATATGGTCTGAAGATGTGTTTACAGCGGAGCTGTTTTGTCATCACATAGAACTACTACATTACAAAACCTGCATGGCATTTGTTCAGCGACTTGCACTGTTTGATCGATATCAGGCGCATTTGTGTCTTTGTTCATCGTTAGGGTCTGTAAAAGGAGACATCCCTACCGAAACATTCAAGCATTCAAAATTCGCGTAGATGATATACGGGATTTTCGTCTTGTGTTACACTGCAGTAAATTTGACAGTGTTTCTACCAGGCTCAGGCATAATTGTGCGTTGTGGTTTTTCACTGATACCACCACAGTAAAAGTGATGAGTGGTGAGCAGTTCTTGAGTCTTAAAAACATTAATGCAACGTCTACTTATATATTGTTTACACGTGAACTTGCTGTGCTGGTTAAGCAGCCGAGCAAGCCAGATTCTTTTTCCATACTTTTACGTGTAGGCTCATACAACAATAACAAGAGAAAAGAGTAAAGTACGCAAGCTTTGTAAATTTTAACAAAATAATTTATTTCCCTAGAAAACAATGTAAAAATTGGAAATAGGATTTACGGTTTGTGAATATAATCCAAAATTTAATCCTAAGATTGAAAAATACAAGTCCTCTCACTAAACAGTTCTAATAATATCCAAGTTCGAATCTCGATGAAATTTCAATATAGAGACGATGACGTCAGAAGAGTGGTGGTAACAGATCCTCGATTGAATCACAGTTTATGTTTAACTGCAGAATAAATTTCCACTGAATTTTGTTTCCGTATAACTCCAGAATAAATTTCCACTGAATTTTATTTGTCCCAGAATGTTTTATAAAAAGGTACACTTGTTTGGTTTTCTAGAGAATAAATTATTAAATTCCAAAAACAAATGAACTTCAAAAACAATCTGGCTTCAATAATTGAAACCTCTCGAGCCCTCAAGGTTTGAAATACAACTGAATAGATTTAATACCAATTTGCTGTTTTAAGCCTCGATTTTAGGTCACATGGTACTCCACGCGATGACCTGCGTGATTTACTAATTTGAACATCGCAATAAAAAGAATGAAAATTATCACGTAGGCAAGAATAGCTCTATCTAAGTATCAAATTCTCACACTGAAAATATATAAAAATAAAACATTGTTTATTCATACTAACACGTAGGCTGAAATGACCTTGGTAATAGCCAATCGTTTTCGCGTAGTGTTTACAAAACTGTGTACCAGAGTGAACTAAAAATAATGCTATTGTAACACCTTTTTCGTTTTAGATAAACAGAATTTACTGAAAGAAAATATCGAATCCCGTGAAAATAATCATTACAATAAAATGTAATGAAACAAAAATAAAAAAAAAAGAAATTCAAAACTAACATACAAGCAATTTAATTACATATACGTAACGTTTTCCCCATAAAGAAAAAATAAAGATTTATATAATAAAGCTTTCTTTTTTACCATATGTAAATTATACATGAGGTAAGCAAAATTACATAAGAAAATTCTTATGAATTATGCAAAGTGTACACGAGATAATATCTCTATACACGGGAAAGTGCATCTGCAATCAGACTGTCTTTTCCTTTGATGTGCCTGATGTTGAGATTATATTCTTGCAAAAACAAACTCTACCTTAATAATCGTTGATTTTACTTTTCATCTTGTCGATGAAAGTTAGGGAGTTGTGATCACTGTACACAACAACCGGAGAAGGAGCTGAGCTAATGTAAACTTCAAAATGCTGTAATGCCAGTATTAAAGCCAACTATTCTTTCTTGATTGTTGAGTAATTTCTTTGGTGCTTATTTAATGTCTTAGAGAAATAGCTCACTGGGTGATCAACACCATTTCTGTCTTCTTGAATTAATACCGATCCAACCCCAACATCACTTGCATCCACAGATAATTTAAAAGATTGATTGAAATTTGGAGCTGTGAGAACCGGCGCAATTCTGAGTATGGTTTTTAATCTATGAAAAGCTTCCTGACATTATTCAGTCCAAAGAAACTTGTTTTTCTTACTTAACAAGTTTGTCAGAGGGTCAGCAATATTAGAAAAATTGGAACAAAACTTTCGATAGTATCCGGCCATACCCAGAAATCGCATCAGTTGCTTTTTCTGACAGGCACAGGGAAATCAGAGATAGCCTTAACCTTAGCATCGATAAGTTTAACTTGACCATGTCCCACAATATGTCCTAGAAAATTTACACAAGCACGGCATAACTCACTTTTTAGATAAATTGATTATCAAATTTGCATCAGTGATTCTTTCAAAGAATTTCCGAATCGTGGCTAGATGTTCTTTCCAGGTGTCGTTGTAGATGATCACATCATCAATGTAAGGATCACAATTATCTAGATCAGAGGTAGTCATATTCATCAATCGTTGAAACGTACTTGGCGAACCCTTCATCCCGAACGGCATCACTTTATATTGATAGAGTCCATCTGGAGTCACAAATGCTGAAATTTCTTTTGTTCTTTCCGTTAGTGGAATTTCCCAAAATCCTTTCAGAAGGTCAAATTTGGTGACGTACTTGGCATTTCCAATTTTATCAATGCAATCATTGATTCTTGGTAATGGAAATGAATCTGTTTTTGTCACACTGTTCACCTTCCTATAATCAGTGCACATACGGAAAGTTTTATCCGGTTTCGGAACAAGTATACATGGTGAACTCCAATCACTTTTACTGGGCTCTATGAAATCGTTCTCCAGCAAATACTGAATTTCCTTTTTCAAGTATTCCTGTTTAAGAGGGTTCATCCTGTATGGATGCTGTTTCACAGGTTTTGAATCTACAATTTCAACGTCATGAAAAATTTTGTTTGTCCTCGTAGGAATATCTGGCAACCAGTGCTCATATTCGAATAATACCTGTTTAAGTTCATTTCCGTCTTGTTGTTGCAAATGTAAAGGTTTCTGGTCCAGATGTTTCATAATTTCCGATTTCCGAAGATTTGTTGCTCCAAGATCAAAAGTGTCCGATTGAATTTCTTCACTAAAATCCTCAGTTTGTGGGACAGGTACAACTAAATTAACTGCATGATTTACTTGGCTATCTCTTTCAATATACTCCTTTAACATGTTAATGTGGCAAAGTTGATTTTGTTTTCGCCTACCAGGAGCATTTGTGATGACATTTAAATCATTGACTTTCTTTTCAACCGTGTATGGACCATAATACTTGGCCTGAAGGGGATTTTGTGGAATGGGCAAGAGAGCTAGAACTCTATCACCAGTCTGAAAACTCCTATTCCTTGAGTTTTTATCATATCTTGATTACATTCTGGACTGAGTAGAGCGCAGATTTGCTCTTGCGACCTCACAAGCCTTTGACAACTTGTACTTAAAATCAGAAACATAATCAAGAAGATTGAGCTCATTATCTTCATTAGAAAGAAGTTTCTCTTTCAACAACTTCAAAGGTCCACGCACAGTATGCCCGAAAACTAGTTCAAAAGGACTGAATCCTAAAGATTCTTGAACGGACTCCCTAACAGCAAATAAAAGTAAATGAATGACTTCATCCTAATCTTTACTCGTATCAAAGCAATATGACCGAATCATATTCTTTAAAGTCTGATGAAATCTTGGGTCTCAGGGTGCTAGGCAGAAGAATTAAATTGTTGAATGCCTAATTCGTGCATAGCTTGCTGGAAAATTCCAGAAATGAAATTTGACCTTGATCCGTTTGGACAGATTTGGGAAGGCCAAATTGAATTAAAAAAAAAATTTATCAAAGCTTTTACTATGGTTTTGGTTTTAATATTCCTCAAAGGAATTGCCTCTGGGAATCTTGTTGACGCACACACAATGGGCAACAAATATTGGTTGCTTGACTTGGTCTTAGGTAAGGGACCAACACAATCTACCATAATTCTGCTAAATGGTTCGTCAAATGCAGGAATTGGTTGAAGATGAGCCTTAGGTATCTTCTGATTGGGTTTTCCTACCATTTGACAAGTATGCAGGTACCTCGGGAGGTCTCCATTTTCTCATAAGAATTCCTTTTTTAATGAAATAGCAGACAGGTACTTCAGTGACTTCAGTTTCACTAATGACCCTCTGAAACAAACAGGAGATCTCAGGATCTTTTTCCTGTTCGACGACAAGTGATTGTAGTTTTTCACCCTGATTAGATAAAAGAGAATGAGTATTTTAAAGAGGATCACTGTGATCAATACCTTTCGATTGATCCAAATTAGGAGTGAATGTGACCTCATCAGAAGCCTGACCAATACATGTGTCAGCTAAAGGAATACTTTCGTTATTAAAATCATTCTCGAGAGCCTTCTTTGCCATAGCTCTAGTAACTGCATAAGCTGGGTATAACTCAGGGTATTCTTTTTCAATAGGATCAACTTTCTGATCCAAAGAAGGCTTGTCAGTTACAAGTGAATTAACCACAACCTTGTCCCCAGCTAGGTCGTTGCCTAGCAACAAATGAATGCTCTCAAAAGGTAAAGTAGACACCATACCGACTGTCACAGGTCCTGAAACTAAGTCTGATGACAAATTTACAGAATGGAGAGGAACACTAACAAAGCCGCACTCTACTCCCTGAATGAGAACACTCTCATTAGAACAGGAATTCTCAGAAAAAGGCAAAGTACCTGATAATAAAAGACTCTGAAAAGCTCCTGGATACCTTGAAATTTTAATAGGGATAGGATTGGCCGAATCACCCAAAAGTGATATAGAACCCTTCGACATGAATGGTTGATAATTCTCTATAATAAAATCAGACTGGGGTTTATTAGACCCAACAAATGTATTGCTTTCAATACATGACCGTGACCTTGACCTCTTAGAAATAAGAACATTTGGGATAGGTCTATCTTGATTCTGATGCCTATATTTCAATTTGAAGCAATCAGAAATGACGTGTCCTTTTTTCTTGCAATAGGTACATGTAGGAATAGACAAGGATTTTGAATCAAGTTTATCAGAAGCTTGATTTTTAGAAGTTGTGCCAGATTGAGTTTTAGGAGGAGTCGTATTGGGCTGAAATACCTTTCTACCAGTAGACTGCTGAGTGAAAGATTTGCTTACAACAGGAACTTTATGAGTTAAAGAATACTCATCAGCAGCAAGAGCAGCATTTTCCAAGGTTTCAATCTTATGCTCTTCAAGATGAGTTTTAATGTCATAATGGATACAGTTTTTGAACTCTTCAAGTAATACAAGTTGTTTAAGACTTTCATAATCATGTTCAACTTTCTTGGCTAAGCTCCATCTCTCAAATAACTGCTCTTTTTCTCTTGCAAATTCAACATGAGTCTGTCCAGCTTCCTTTTTATAGTTCCTGAATTTTTGCCGATAAGCCTCAGGGACTAACGCATAACCCCTTAAGATGCACTCCTTAACCAAATCATAATCAGAACTCTGTTGTACTGACATTGAATGGTAAATATCACTAACTTTACCAACTAGTACACATTGTAGTAGCTGAGTCCAATACTCCCTTGGCCATTTCAAATTTTCCGCAACTTTTTCAAAACGAGGAAAATATTTGTCTACTTCTTTTTCTCTAAAAGGGGAACTAACATAATATTTTTTGTAATGTGAAAACTTGAATTTGTATGTAAAGTTGAATCGTGCTTGTCACTTGCCAGCTCAAAGTGTTTCATTTTAATTTGAAATTCCTTTTCATCCTTCTCTTTTTGCATCTGTACATGCATTTGTTCTTTCTGAAACTCCAATTGCATTTGTTTATCTTTCTTCCTCTCCTGTCTCTCACTCTCTCCTCTTTTTCAAATTGTAATTGTTTATCTTTCTCCCTCTCCTGTCTCTCTCTCTCCTTTTCTTCAAATTGCAATTGCAATTGCTTCTCTTCAAATTGCAACTGCATTTGTTCTTTCTCTTTCTGAAGCTCGAGCTTCCTTAACTTTACTTCCATTTTGTATTTCATTTTTAATTCCATTACTTTTATGTCAGAGTCCGATACCGACTTACTGACCGTAGCCAAAACACTTTTATCAAAAACATTCTTCTCTACCAAATATTGAATCAAAATATTTTTAATTTCTTGTTTCGTTAAGGAAGATTTTGCTTCAAAAAGATCGTACTTTCTGGCAAGTTCAAGCAACTCATCTTTTTTCAGACTATCCAACCGCTCCTTAGTTGGACTAGAAAAAAAAGTTTCCACTTTTGATGGCATTGTGAACGAAAGCCTGTTGTTTTCACTAAAGATTTGAAAGAAAATGTAAAATAGTATTTGGGATTTGAAAACTAGGGGAATTTGAATTTCAAAAAACAATTTTCTGAAATATTTTAGCCAAATTCAAATATCCCGGACGAGCCCATAATTTTCTACTGTTACGTGTAGGTTTGTACAATAATAACAAGAGAAAAGAGTGAAGTCAACAAGCTTTGTATATTTTAACAAAACAATTTATTTCCCTAGAAAACAATGTAAAAATTGGAAATAGGACTTACGGTTTGTGAATATAATCCAAAATTTAATCCTAAGATTGAAAAATACAAGTCCTCTCACTAAACAGTTCTAATAATATCCAAGTTTGAATCTCGATGAAATTTCAATATGGAGACGATGACGTCAGAAGAGTGGTGGTAACAGATCCTCGATTGAATCACAGTTTATGTTTAACTGCAGAATAAATTTCCACTGAATTTTGTTTGTCCCAGAACTTTTTATAAAAAAGTATACTTGTTTGGTTTTCTAGAGAATAAATTATTAAATTCCAAAACAAATGAACTTCAAAAACAATCTGACTTCAATAATTGAAACCTCTCGAGCCCTCAAGGTTTGAAATACAACTCAATAGATTTAACACCAATTTGCTGTTTTAAGCCTCGATTTTAGGTCACATGGTACTCCACGCGATGGCCTGCGTGATTTACTAATTTGAACATCGCAATAAAAAGAATGAAAATTATCACGTAGGCAAGAATAGCCCTATCTAAGTATCAAATTCTCACACTGAAAATATATAAAAATAAAACATTGTTTATTCATACTAACACGTAGGCTGAAATGACCTTGGCAATAACCAATCATTTTCGCGTAGTGTTTACAAAACTGTGCACCAGAGTGAGCTAAAAATAATGCTAATTTAAGGCCTTTTATGTTTTAGATAAACAGAATTTACTGAAAGAAAATATCGAATCCCGTGAAAATAATCATTACAATAAAATGTAATGAAACAAAAATAAAATAAAAAAGAATTTTAAAACTAACATATAAGGAATTTAATTACATATACGTAACAATACGTAGTGCGATATCGACTCTGATTTTTTCATTTCACTCAGCAACAACAAATCAATTTGGTTTGTTCATTCTATTGATGGGAAGAGAGTGGCAGCGGATAAAAGATTTTGTCATAACTGAAAAGATTGAGAGCGATACCCGGATTATGTGTTTGAAATTTGTTCTGTGTGGCTTTGGTAAACTGTACATAAATTTAATATCACCATAGTTGAATTCACCCTGATGTTGCTGATATTTTCGATGCATGTCTTGTGATCAATTGCTGGATATGACGCTGAATAATATTGTCCTTTCAAAACAACAATTATCAAAAAAGTTCTTTTACGTTTATAACTGACCTTGGAGGTGCCAGTCTGGTGTTGCTATGTAAATGGATCCACGAAAGGGCTGATACAGTAAGAGATGAACCTCTACTCACGGAGATATTTCAAGGGTCCATCCCGATCATCCGTTGGTGTATTTCTCCAGTAGTTTCGAGAATCCTTTCAATGCATATGTCAGTTTCATCACTGATGGCGGTATTTTCTTTGCGGTTTAGGATTACGCTGACACCACTGTGAATCCACGGTGTATTTGTTTTATATATAACCTTATTTCAACTAAATAGCATAACCAGATGGGTTCCTAGAACAATGTCTGCTTTAACCCGAGTGTGCCCAAAATTGTAACACCGTTACGATTCCGGAATAATATTTGTCAGTAGTCGCCGAGCGTTTTTGCCTCGTGTGTATGTGGGTGGAATAATTACAAACGTGATTTTCCAATTCGCTACTACGTTTTTGAATTTTGATTTCTGGTACTTGTGACTTCTATATTTTTGCATGGACATACTCAGCCGCTTCAGTTGCGATAGTTGAGGCGAGACAACGACGACGGTTTTGTTCTTGTCTACTACTGCATGGATGTCGGCTTTTCTCTCACGTTTGGGTATTTGGATATTATTCTCATTGCCTTAGTTATTTTACCGTTGTTTTTTTTCTTGGTAACTGTTGCTGTTGCTGCCTAAGTTGGTGGTAGTGATAGTTGTGGATTCAGTAGAAATATGAGTTTCAATGATTCAAGTATGTCTGCTTCTCTCATACGACTTGGTATTTATATTCCACGCTGCCGTGAGAGCTGTTTAACTGTTGCACAGTAGGCATGCTTATTTTACGGGGAGGGTAAAGCGTCTTTCTAAATGAGAAATTTTGTCGATGCCTTGTTTTATTTTTGGTATTTTGTCAGGATCAGAAAAGGCTAGCGCTTCATTCCTGGTGATTATTTCATTTATTTCTGCTTTGTTGTTTCTTTGTTTTTGTTGTGGTTTTTATTTCTGCGCTCTTTATAGTATCAGGGACATATCCACAAGGATGACAAAGTCGATCACGTGATTTGACTCCACTGGCCACATTTAAGACGGGGTCGTGCCCCTAAGCCATCAAGTAATATTTGCAAGCGCTTTACAACACTCATAATGGCATATTCTGCCAGAGTTCGTATTTTCCGAGCCGTACAGCTTTGGATTAGTTGCGTCACAATTTCTATACATACGTTAGTAGTATACGGGGGCACTTTACGGACAATGGGAAAATACATTACAGATCCCCCCCCCCCCCCGCGGCACTTTACGGACAAGATTTATACGGACAAATGGCACACCCTGGGGCACTTTACGGACAATGGGAATTTTGTATAGGGACAATAGAAATGGAACAGGTGGAATGACGTCACGGTACTGGACACTTGCAACGATCTGGCAAGTACCGTGACGTCATCCCACCTGTTCCATTCCTATACAAAGTTTTATGCATTCGCGTTCGTTTCCATAGATTGATGAACATCAATCTATCATACCCAAATCATACAACCGACTAAACAAATTTTAGGTAAGAGAATAATGCTTTTGGGAGTTAAAAATAAATTATACAATCGAATAAAAAATATTTTAGGCAAGAATGAATAATTATCTTTTCGAGGCATATGAAAGTGGCCCTGAAAAGGGCCTTTGGTTTTATGTTAACACCAGTTCGTTAACACTGAGGGCATCTCACTGATCTTCTTCTCTTTCTCAAACTTCGTCTAACCTCTGGTCCATAAATGAGGATCCGCCTCAGACAGCCCTGTTTTTCCACATAGCATCTTCTTTTCCAAACAGTCGTCTCGGTGATCCGGGTAATGGTCCATGTTGATTTACCATACATGGGTCCATGTTGATTTAACATACATGGGTAAGTCCGTACGGAAAAACAACGACGATACGAAAGTAGATGACTCAACGTTGGTCCACATCTTGTGGCGAAAACAGGTGAAGGGTATAACGTGAACCGCGTTTATTTATAGTGGAAGAGCGGATCGAAACGGATTGAAATTGTTCACCAATCCCAACACGCGTTACAAAATTCAGTCACTTCGCGGAGTCAGTCTTCCAATCCGAAGAGAGCTACCTGTGACGTCACATTCCCTATATAGGTGCGCTAGCGTCTGTGCGCAGTGAATCGATGCGATATTGTTTTGTGAAACATGACTGAAACTAAGAAGATTATGGATTGGGGTGCACCGGCTTTGGAGATGAGAAGCAATGGCATAACAGTGGCTACCAAAGCTAACACAGCGCTACTTCCAGAAGAGACCGATTTCAACTTGGATTTAGTAGATTTTTTCTCTTCGCAAGAATTTGTTCCGCTACCAGTACCTTCTCCACCTTCTCCTTCTTTACCACACGTCGAGGATTTTAAACAGAGACAGAAAGAAGAATTGGAGAAATGTATACAACAGCAGAAAAAGGAAGAACAAGCATATCTCCTTGAACAGCAACAGCGAGAAGAAGAAGAAGAGGCAAGAAGGAAACGACAGGAAGAAGAAGCAGAGAAGAAACAAGATCTAGGAGAGAAGGAGAACAGTGAACCTCAAACGGTAACGGTACTCTTGGACATTTTGGGCGAGTTAAGAAGTCTGAAACAAATGTATCAGACTTCTTTATTACGACCCAAGAGAAAAAGACCTTCCCGAGCCAAACAGTCCAACCCGGTTGCTACACCTGAGATACCACCCCTAGTGATTTCTACCAAATCATTGACAGGAGCAAGTCCAGAAGCAGGCCTTGGCCGTGGCAAAGACTTAAGGCAGTTAAAGCGGATTGCTTCTCGTTCCTGAGTTTGTTTCTTTGAAAAATAAACAATCACCCAAAGGCCCTTTGCAGGGCTACTCACATCTTTCGAAAAGATATAGTATTCATTTTGCCAAAATCAATTAAAACTCAAAATCTCTTTTACTTTTTTTAACCCTATGATGTACGTGTGTGAGTGCATGAGTGTATGTCCTTATTATTCTAAACAATCAAAACCATGAGACACTTAATTGTTTCAGTCTGGTCTATTCTGTTACAAGTTTTTAGAATTCAATGTCACAACACAACACTTTTTTTTAAAAAAGTTCATAGACTTCTTCTGTCTCTTTTTTCTTTACTTTCTCTGTTTTTTGAATTTCTTTACTCTCACAGTTTTTTCCTCCTCTTCTTCATCACTTTTACTCGTCTTCTTTTCTTTTCTGTAATCTCTGTCTGAACGTGTCGGGGTTTTTCTTTTGCTGAGGGTACCTCTTTTTCCTCCTCCTGCTCCTGTTATTTCTTAGGGCAGTCTGAAGACCATTGTCCTTTCTCTTGACAATGATAACAGGCATCTTGACTTTTGTCTCTTTTAACTGGTCTTGCTTTTTTGACGGTCAGGACATTCTGTAGCCCAGTGCCCTTTCTTCTGACAGATATAGCAAGTATCTTGACTTTTATCTCGAAAGGAGGGGGAGTAGTCCGTCGGCTTGTCTGAAGAAAACTTTCGTATGACAGCTCGCAAAGCTCTGATAAGAAGTTCAATCTGTGTGGGTTCTTCCATCGTGCTGGTCGGCTTGAGAGCGAAATGAATACTGAAAAGGAAGACACCAGCCCTTTATATATACATTGAGCCTGACATGGATATGTAGGGGTCCATGGCGTTTCAAATGTAGTCATTTGACCTTTTGCAGTCAAGATGAAACGATCACATCATTTCGTAAAGAAAGGAGAAGAAAGTAAGAGGCAGAAACGTGATTTATCGCCTCGCACAGTAGCTGAAGTCATGGCTCAAATTCATGCCAGCGATTTTGAAGATGAGATGAGTGAGGCAGAATCCAGACCCAGAGAGTCTACATCAAGTCAAGTCCATTACCATCAGTAAACCCTGAAAAGTACTTTCACATTCGAGAGACTGACAAACGCTCCTCTAGAAACTTTAGAACTACGGCTTACACGTACACAGTGAAGTTTAAAGATTTTAAGTCCGACGTACCGTTGGAGAAAGCGGAAGGGTTCATCACAGATGTGTGGGATTCTTTGTTAACCACACTGAAACAGCAAAGTGAAGCCAAAGATGACGATCGCTTGAGACTTTCCATTCATCACGACAGTTTGAAGTCCACCGTTTGGATCGAGTTTAGCAGCCCGGGAGAACTGACACCTTCCAAAGTCATGGACAAGATTCAACACGGGCAACAATCCAACGACAAGTTTCACATTACCGATGGAAAAGCGACATTATTCTTGACTCACGTATCTCTTCCCATAGGGACCGGACGCAAAAAGGTGTTCTTGGTAGACAATCTTCGCAGCACCAAAAATGGTCTCGTTCGAATTAACAATTCTCAAGACCAGATGTGTTTAGCCCGTGCCATCGTGGTGGGACGAACGTATGCCGACAAGAACGACACGGCAGAATGGAAAAGAGCCTGGAAAATTATTCAGAAATCGAGCCGAGCCAAACAACGAAGAGAAGCAGAACTCCTGTTACAGCAAGCGGAGATATCCAAAGAACACCCTGTGGCATTCCTGAAATGCAAAAATTGCAAGACGTCTTGGCTGCACTCTACACCTTGAAAGTGCACCCTCAAGAAGTGCACGGACCTCTGTTGTTTCGAGGCAAAGATTTCAAAGACGGAAAATACATTCACGTCTATCATCACGATGAACATTTCGTTGCCATTACCAGTATCACCGGATTCCTGTCATACAGTTATTACTGTGAGAAATGTGACTATGGCTATAAAAATCGAGAGCAACACAAGCATTGTGGATCGAAATGCTCAGGATGTTTGTCCTCTAAACCCTGTCTGGACGAAGAACAAGAACGAGTGCATTGCCCAGCTTGTCAGCGCACGTTTGTCAGTCCTGCCTATTACCAACAAAATCTAAAGACGCAAGGTTCACAGCTGAAAAGTGCTTGTCAACTCCTGAGATTGTGCCCTACTTGTGGCAAGGCATACGTACCAACTGCGGCAAGACTCACGTATGTCCAGGAAAGAAACGATGTCACATTTGTCACCAAATCGTGGACTTAGAACACGAATGCTACATTCAAAAATACCATTCCAAACATGAAGAGGAAGAAGAAGAAGACCAGAAGAAAGGCAATTTCATCTTATTTGATTTTGAATGCATGCAAGAGACCGGTATTCACATTCCTAATTTCTGCGTGGCTCACCGAGCGTGCGAGAAGTGCATCCAAGAGCCTATCTAGACTCATTACCCTCACTGTAGCAAGATTCCTGGAGGACGTGAAAAAATCTTTCGGGGACCGAACACTGACCGATTTCGCCCAATGGATCTTAGACCCCATCGACGAGACGTGAAGCCAGGAAGACATCGAACGTTACGGAGATTGTCATCGCTATGCCACGGTGATGGCTTACAATTTCTCGGAGGGGCCCCGAGTGGCCGAGTGGTCTAAAGCGCTCTCCGTTACGGATCACTGCCATCTCACCTCTGTCTGCGTGGGTTCGAGTCTAGGATTCGGCAAATGTGGATATGTGAGAAAGCTTGCTAGTAGCTTCTCGTGGGTCGGTGGTTCTTTCCGCGGACTTCCCGGTTTCTTCCTCCACCATTAATACTGGCCGCCATGTATAGCCTATCGTGTGCTGAAAAATGGCGTTAAGCCCCACAACAACAACAACAACAACAACAACAATTTCTCGGGATACGATGGGCAATTTCTCCTCAGATACGATACGGAATAAAGTACCGAAAGTCCTAAAGTGACTTTGAACGGAGCCAAAATCATTTCCATGCAAGTGGGACAAGTGCAGTTTAAAGATTCGATGAGTTACTTGGCCATGCCTTTGAGTCGCATGCCTAAAACGTTTGGAATGACAGAAATGGCCAAAGGCCATTTTCCAAATTTTTTTCAATACCGAAGCCAATCAACACGCCGTTCTACCACATTTGTCTGAGGCTCACTACTACGACCCCGACAACATGCGTACCGAACATCGAGAAGCTTTCAACGCATCATACCAGACTCAGGCCTCGGACCCCTTCGACTTTCAGGAGGAAATGTTAAAATATTGTCGTTCCGACGTGGACATTTTACGGCGTTGCTGTTGAAAATTTCGAGAACTGTTCATGGAGCACTGAGGGATCGATAATTTGAAAGAAGCTTGCACCATTGCCGGAGCGTGTTCCTAAGTGTACCGCCAACTATTCATGCCCGAAAACACCTTGGCTGTCATAAATCCTCAAACGACGAACTTTGTCAAACGTCAATACTTGGTCAAAGCCCAACGCTGGCTATATTACTTGTGCGACAAGAAAGACAAATGGATCCAACACGCTCACAAAGGAGGATGCGAAAAGATCATCGGAAGGTATTCGGTGGATGGTTGGGACTTAGAAAACCCCAAGATCGTGTACGAGTTTGACGGTTGCTCATTTCACGGATGTCCTATCTGCTGCCCTCAACGTAACACGACAAATCAGTTTTTAAAACGGACTATGTAAGACTTGTATAAGGCCACTTGTCAGCGGTGCTTGAAGTTAGTAGAGCAAGGATACCAAGTGGTAGAAATATGGAAACATGAGTAAGATCACTGTTTGAAAACTGATAACGAGTTTAAGCGCATCGTGGAAAGTTACAAGCTGGTGGACCTACTGAACCCGCGGGACAGTTTGTACGGAGGACGGAAGAATGCCAATTCTTTGCTGTACCAAGCCGACGAGGAGAAAGGGGAGGAAATCAAATACTTGGTCGTGCGTTCTCTGTATCCGTACGTGTGCAAATGTTGTCACTTTCCCGCAGGGCATCCGCAATTGCTGACGGAACACATCGACCTGGAAAACATTTGACAAAACGAAGGATTGATCATGTGCAAAATCTTGCCTCCAAAAAACTTGTACCATCCCGTTTTACCTCACCATTGCCAAGGAAAACTGATGTTTCCCTTGCGTTGCACTTGTGCCGTAACGTGCAACCAAGACCAACCTTGTCAGCACAATCAGAAAAAACGCGCCTTAACGGGAACGTGGGTCAGTGTGGAATTGTTCAAAGCTCTGAACATGGGATACCAACTGTTATAAGTGTACGAAATTTACCACTTTCCCAAGACAGAAAAATACCACAAGGGCGACGAGACTCAAAAAGGCGTTTTCGCGGACTACGTGAACTCCTTTATAAAACTAAACAAGAAGCCAGCGTCTATCCTTCCTGGTGCCACACTCCCGAAGGCAAAAGAAATTCAGAGAGAAATACTGAGAGCAGGAGGGCATAACTTCAGACCACGTCGAGAAAAAGGAAGGAAGGCGATCGTTTGCCAAAGTGATGTTAAATTGCTTGTGTGCAAAATGGCACAACGACCGTGTTTACCCAAGACGGAGTATTTGACAGAACCTTCCCGCTACTTCCAGATGATTCACGACAAAACCAAATATATAAAACACGTTGACGTCATTCGTGAGAACTTGATCTTAGTCAATTACGAAGAAGAACTGGACTTTGTAGAAGCCGACAAATTTGCAAATGTCATCATTGCGGCTTATGTGACAGCCCACGCTCGCTTAAAACTGTATGAAGCTTTAGAAGTATTAGAGATCGTGTACCTTATTTTGACACGAGCAGTTGCATCTACATCGATCGTCTGGGTCAACAACATCCTAACATCGAAGGAGACCGTTTAGGAACCTGGACGGACGAGCATCCCGACGACAAGATTCTAACTTTTGCAAGTGGCGGTCCCAAAAATTACGGCTACGAATACCGTGACCCACAAGGAGAAGTGCACACCGAGTGTAAAGTGAAAGGATTGACTCTCAATTATCGCACCAGTCGACTGGTGAACTTTGGTGTCTTGAAAGAAGCCTTGCAGTCTGGACAGGATGGAAATTTTAAAGTGACCACCCACGAACCGCATAAGATTGTACGTTTACCCACACATCAAATCGTCAGCCGACCCTTGGAAAAAGTCTATCAATCCGTGTACCAGAGGCGAGTACGGCTTCCCAATCACTTCACTTTTCCGTACGGACACATCGATATTGATCAGCATATAAAAAGGACAACGTCCAAGACCAATAGTTTATTGTCACTACCAACGCCAAGCGAGAAAGATGCATCCTTTCAAACAGGAAGTATATTAAGCATAAGACTCAAGTCCAACGAGAATCTCGAGTACGATGCTGTGCCTTGCGATTGCAGGGATGCCGAACGCTATGACCTCAGCGATTCAGTACCACATCATGGAAATTTTGCTACGACTGTACCTACCATGGAAAGTGATGCAGTGCGTGTCAAACCTAACCGATGAGAGAGCGATGCCACTCCTCATCGTTCGTCTTTTCACTTTATTGGTTTTCATGGTGGATGTCATCATTAAGAAACCATGCGGCTACCACCCTACGGATGTCATCCCAAATTGAGCAAACTCCTGCATATTTCATCGTACTCTCATCGAAATGAACCTGTGAAAGACAAATATTCGTTACCTGTGCGTTTTCCTGAATACTGCGACTTTGAAAGTCTATTCCAAACCTTCCGAGGAAAATGGCCAAAATATCTTTGAGGACCTACCCCTGAAGAATTAGCCAGAGCCGGATTTATCTAATTGGGCGAAGGGGATAAAGTCAAGTGCTTCAGTTGCGGTGTGTCACTTTACGAGTGGGAGAAGAAAGATTGCGCTTATCTGGAACATGCTGGATGGTCTCCAGATTGTCACTACCTACCTTTAGTGGGACCTCGTCATTGAAGTGGGCATACCATGTCGTTTAAGAAACCAGCTGCTTGGCTAGGAGTCAAACGTTTGACAACACCTAGATAAGTATTTAATCCCCATTGAAAAAATAATCTTCAAACATTACCAAACGAATTGCAAGAGAAGATCTACAAGGACATTTGGCTGGGACTTGCCAGAGGAAGATCTCAATGGGTGACTGAGGAACTTTTATGTCGAGACATTCACAAGAGGAAGTTGACAAAAGTCAACCAACAAGTCAGATTTCTCTGGATCAAATGTGCGTTCTTCCGAATATTCCGTTTTAGACCATTTACATTTGAAGATTTTATTCACATTCTTGACCGTTTCCTGGAATGGCAGTGGTCAGAAATTACTCACTAGATTCGTTACTTTCGCTCTAGGAGAAGTGTTTGACTGACATAGTGATGGATAATTTACAAGAGAATATTCGTTGTTTGCCTGTAGAGTTGAGATAACGCATTTACGAGAGTTGGTGAAAATACAAGTGAAACGCAAAGAACAGTTGCATCCGTTACGTCACCGATGTTTGAACCACTGGTACCTAAATGCTATAAGAGGACTGATTCATGTGAAAGAGTTCCAGTGGTCAGACATTGTTCAACTGGACGAGGACCAGACGACTTCGTTTCTATTCATCCTACTTCTTAAAGCTAGCCATTCTACACCGAATTCAGGATGAAGAGTTGTAGGGTTACCAAGATCTTTTACACAATGTTAACTTAATTCAAGAGGGCACATCTGTGCGACGTGTGATATGTGAGTTAGTGTCTAAATATTTTGGATACGTCGACGGAGTACGACCACTTCTATGCAAAATGTACATTTATTACCTACGACAAAAGAAGTATAAAAACGGACAGCCATGCCACGACCTTTATCATTTGTGATCCAACAGATTCCGTGGAAGGAAATCAATGACAATATTCAGACAGTGGAGGATTACGATCGCCTATTACGAGAACTGTGTCCATTGAATTGAGGTCGACGTGTGGTGTGTGTCTTATTGACTTGCTTTCTGGGATTTCATTTACCGAGCTATTCCTTGTGGACTTTTTACGAACAGTACATACCACTCCAAAAAGCATGAAAGTGGTCACTTTAAATGTACACGAGAGACTCATTCTGCTCAAAGTTTTGCGCATTCATCTCTATACTTCTTGACAACCTCTACAGGAAAGAAAAATTCGTTAACTTTTAGGTACTGAAGATGTGTACGATGATGTGTGTGTAGCTTTTGACTTACACCCTCACTGCAAAGATGTACGACACTGGAAAAGTTGGGGTTTCGAGGCTTGGACAAAAGAGGTGGCACACTATGCCCAAGATTTGTCATCCTAAAAAATTAAAACATTCAGTGAAAAAAGTAACTTTTAAACCTGTGTTAGTGACAGTGCCAGAAGAAGAAGTCGTGTCCGAGGAAAACCACTCTCTTCAGGACAGGACCGTTATCGACATCCCCGAAAGACCATTCCAGCAGGACCCTTGTGTGACAGTACCAAGGAGTGTAGAGACTCTAAGAAGATTACACACTGTCCCTACAATTCCACCTCTTGGTCACCACAAACGTTGTACGGAGACTTGTTTATATTCCACTATGATCGTTTTGATGTGTCTTTTATTCATGTACTTAACCATTTGGCTTTTATGTAGTTTTGTCTTTCGTGTTGTTCACAATTAATGATGGCAATATACGTGTCCTGAAAAAAGTATAAAAACTCTTGTCTTGTCTGTCTTCCTGTCAAAAGTGACATTCCTTACTCTACTACTATGGCTATCTCTACTGTCTCTGCTCCCTCTTCCTCCACTTTCAAAGTCATCGACGAACACTTAGATCGTGCTAGTTAGGAGGCCTTGTATCTTCGCCATCCCTTTTACGTGCTCATTGCTGGACCTAGCGGTTCAGGCAAAACCGAATTTGTCAAACGTTTGATCGAACATAAAGATCATTTGATCGATCGTCCACCTCAACGAATCGTGTGGTGATACAAAGAGTGGCAATCGGCGTACAGCCTTCTTCGAGAAAGTCAAGGCGATTCCATCGTCTTTGTGGAAGGCATTCCTGGCGAAGACGACGGGATCGTGTCTGACCCTAGTCAAACTCATTTGGTTATTTTTGACGACATGTTAGGAGAAGACGAAGAAGAAATTAAACTGTGGTTTACGAGCAAAGGGCATCATCGTAATGCCAGTGTCATTTTCATGACCGAAAATTTGTTTCAACAAAGTAAAGCCCATCGTACCATCAGTCTCAATGCTCATTACGTGGTGTTGCTTAAAAGCCCTAGAAATAAATCGCAAGTGCAAGTGTTAGCCAAACAGTTAGGAACGCATTGGCTCACTCATGCGTACGAGGATGCCACTCAAACCCCACACGCTTATTTACTCGTGGATTTAAACCCCACCACTCCCGATTATTTGCGATTTCGTACCCATCTGTTTCACCTTTGGTGCCAAGACGGGGGGCCTGTCGTGTACACGTCCCCGTTGTTGACTTAACAACCACAACACAACAACCAAAACAAATCTATAAAAACATCGGTTTCTTGGGGTCTGTCTCACACATCGTCAACATGATGTCCCTTCAGTATCATCTTCCCGTCAAATTGAATCGTGCCTTGTACGGCATCAGTCATGAAAAAAATCCACAAATATGTGCTCATGTCTTAGAAGCTAGTCTTAAAGAAGTCTTACGATGGTTTACAGTAACAGCACGTCAATCACTGCAAGGCATCATTAACATTCCACATCAAACCAAACGTTTTTTTGAGAGATACAAAGTAGCCTTGGCGCAACTGGTCGATCCTCGCATCGACACTCAAACCAAAAAGCAAATCATTTGGAACCTGGAGGAAACGGTTCTCTAGGAGGTGTCATTATTCGTTCCCTCTTAAAATGGGATCCTAATGCTCCCAAAGTCGTCCGCAATGAAAAAGCCACGCCCAAACGTACCCAGAGGAAAAAGAAAAAGAGTAACGGTGTCAAGACCAGATCTTAGCCACAAAAAAGAAAAACCCACAGAAAACAGCTTATACCCGCAAGAGAGGTACTGCCGCCAGGACGGAGCCTTACATTCGCAAACCACGATCTACCACAACAACGGTGACTGCGTCTCCAGTAGCCTCAGGTTCTTCTACTTCTCCGTTGCTGGTGATGCCTGCCAAACCCGATTTGACACGTGTCTTTTCTAATTTGATGAAGCATTGGAAACCTGCGTCTCCAAAATCTTCTCCTCCAGTGGTGACACCCTATTCCTCTTTGGCGGCAGTGGCCGCTGCTCACAAAGTACCTGCCCCAAAAATCAAAGTCCAAGAGAAATCGGGCATGTTAAAGAGGTTACTGGATTTGTCCAAGCAAGAACTGTTCCAACTGAGTCCGTTGCGGACCCCTCCACGACGCGTGATGTCTGCCATGAAAATGATACGACGAGCCGACAATCAGTGGTGCCGCATTCCAGTATAAAAAGACCTGAGGCAAAGATAGGTTTAGTGTTGTTGTGCTTCTGAACACCCAAAGATGTCCACTCCAAGAAGTGCACACCGTCACCATCGTCGTTCTTCTGTCCAAAAGGAAAAGGAAAAAGAAAAGGACAGTCACGTCATCCCCAAAAAAAATACACTTAGCCAAGCATCATCGTCTGTCTCTGAAAAGACACACTCGTCCAAAGAAAAGGAGAAGTCACCAAAGAGGAGGATTCTTTGGCTATTTTGGAAAGTACATCGTCACCTTTATGAGGAAGCGATAGTCCAAATAAAGGATTAAAGGCTGTGTGACAAGTCATCGACGTTAGTGTATTTTTTGGTTTGTGCTACGGAACCAACGAACCGACCAAGAAAGATGTCACCCCCCAAAAACATCCTTCTTCTACCCCTAAAGGAAAGAAAAGGAAAGGACTACCTCCTTGTTTAGTCAAACATTTGGACATGTTGTCCGTCCTGTCCAAAACTCATCCACCCATGCTAAAAAAACCACTCATTCAAAATGCCTCCAAAGATGTCATGGATACCGTGAGCGAATGTTGTCAGAATGTCTTGAAAGGCACGATACCTTTGTCTAAACATCAGAAAGAATGCTTAGCCAAACATCGACACGTTCTTCCCAAATGATCCAAAAGAAAATAGCCATTCGTCAGAAGATAAAGATGTTGCTGCAACGCGGATTAATTGCCATTTTACCCCTGTTAGGACCCTTGCTGAGAACCACAGGAGGACCCATTCTGAAAGGAGTATTGGGAACAATGGGAGTAATTCTGTGATGAAGAAAAAAGGTCAAGGAGATAAAATGGACCTCTGAAATCAAAAGATCTTAAACGTGACCCTTGAAATCAAATGGAAGGACGAAGATTGGCATTAGTGCCTTACCAACGATGGATGGAATACCATCGTTGCCAAAAACAACGATCCCCGCATTTCCCTTCCAATCCTCATTTGTCCGAAATGTCCCAGTTACAACACGAATTGCAATCATTGATGGATCGCAGCGATTTGTCAGAAACGGAAAAATCGCAAAGGTACGGTCAGTTGTTACAACGAGTGCAACTCTTTCACTAGAAAGCTTTAGACAAAACAGCTGTACCCACTCTGAAAGATTTTAAGGCCTTGATGAAAAGCCTATCACCACCATCACTAGCCCCACTGATCAAGACAGAAAGTCCACCACCACTATTCCCAGTGATCAAGACAGAAAAAGAAGAAGTTCTTCAAACTCCACCAGAAAATGTACGCAAGTTAACAACATCACCTACATTCAGAATTGGTTGGATTAAAAAGATGATGGCTACTCCTTCTTCCTCAGAAGAGAAAACGAAAGCCAAGACGAAGTGAAACAAGAACTGATTACCCCAGTTCCGACACCTTCCTCCTCGACACCTATCGCTCGTCGGACACGTAAAGCATTACAATCCAAGAAAATACCACACGAAGAAAAGAGGAGCATCAGTGAAGAGTGGATCACTTATTAAAAAATGGAGAAGGTGTTAGCTAGCATTTACTACGATCCATCCCATCCTGCAGGTTACGGAGGAGTTCAGAAATTGTATCGTGCTGCCAAAACTCGACTGAAAAGTGTCCGTTTACTTCAAGTGCAACGATGGTTACAAGAACAAGCCACGTACACCTTACACAAACCCATTCGACAAAATTTGTCCAGAAGTCGCACCCGAGTGGAGGGCATCGATCATCAATGGCAAACCGATTTCGCCGATGTCTCTCATTTTGCCACCTACAATCGTGGTTACAAATATTTGTTTTGTGTCATCGACGCCTTTTCCAAATTTGCTTGGGTCGTGTCATTTCAAACTGGTGTTGAAACAAAGCGGGCGTCACCCTCTTCGATGGGAAACCGACAAAGACACAGAATTTCTGAACCAAGCTTTCCAAAAAGAATTGAAGAAACGTGACATTCATTTTTTCACACCGAGAATCCCGAAACCAAACCCAGCATTGTGGAACGTTTTCAACGCACCTTGAAAGAACGAATGTGGAAATATTTTACGCATCAACACACTCTCAAGTACATCGACGTCTTGCCACACCTCGTCCAAGCGTACAACCAATCTTACCATCGGAGCATCGGACGTGCCCCCCAAGAAGTGACTCCCGACAACAAAGTGACCGTCCTCGAGCGTCTGTTTGATACGTCCCCAACAGTGACTGTCCCCAAGAAAGGTGGAGTGCTGGTAGCAGGAGATTGGGTGCGCATTGGGAAAACCAAACGCACTTTCGACAAAGGTTACTTACCCAGCTGGACCACCGAATTGTTTCGTGTCACCGAAAGTGTGCGTGGCCGTCATCCTCCCATCTATGAATTGGAAGACATGAACGGGGAAGTGTTAAAAGGAACGTTTTACTTACCCGAGTTACAACGTATGACCAAAATAGAAGACGACGTGTGCGAGATAGAAAGCATTCTCGATCGAAGAACCAGAAAAGTAGGACAGCGTCGTGTCAAAGAAGTCAAAGTACATTGGAAAGGATATCCGCCGAATTTTGACTTGCAAATCATCGACTATAAAAAGAAGTGACCATCATGCCCATCAACACAGCCTCAGCTACCGCAGTAACCACTCCTTCCCCCAGTTCTTCTCTACAAGATCTACAAAAGCAACCCTTGTGGGTGTGATGTAGAGAACGTGTGCCTAAAACGCAAATCGTCTTTTTATGCCAAATCTTTGTCGTGTTTTGTGTCATCGGTGCTGCCATTGCCAATCTGAGTTTGCAACAAGGAGACAAACAATTGTGGACCATTTTACTCAGTAGTTGCATCGGTTACCTTCTTCCCAATCCGTCTCTGAAATATTCCTCTGACGGGAACAACAACGGAAGTCTTGCGTCCAACGTCAGTCCCCCTTCCAATAGTCACCCTAACCATCCTCTTATAGACACTCCTCTGACTTTCAGCGACTCCTCCAACACTAGAACTCTGGATTTATGAACAACCAATTTTACTTAACGTTACCCAGTGACAGTTCCATGGAGATGTTTCCCAATAACACCTTAAGCTGTTTCATGGCCAAATCACCTCAAGCCATCCAAATGGATCACGAAGCCCATTGGTAAGTGGCTTTAGTGGAAATGATTCACTCTACACAAATAAAAAACATCGTCAAAAATCAAAACATATTTACGGTAGAAGTTCATGACGAACAAGTGCAACAACACTTGGACGAACGCACCATAGGTGACTATATGAAATCACAAGTCCCCACAACTAAACGGACCACTTATCAGTTGAAAATTCCCTCAGGCGATTATTTTAGTGGTCAACATTTGGTGAACTCCATTGCTAACAGGTTCAATAACGTGTTTGGCAAAGTCTTGGAGAAATCCAGAAAAAGTGTCACGATCGAATACCACAAAATAGCTCGTCGCCTAATGATGAAATTTTTAGAGGACAAAGGATTGGCCATTACATTTTGTCCTGAATTGTATGACATTATGGGTGGAGACCTCAAGTTGATCAAGATTAGAAACGAAATACCAGCCGTGACCGGATTTTGCGAAATATTTTAGATTTCCTGTAGAAATGAACCAAGGACTGAATTTGATTTTTGTGTACTCCGATGTGGCGGAGTACAACGTCTGGGACACACCTCCGTACAGTTACTGCGTGTCATTCCATTCAAAGTGGATCTGCCACGATCGTTGACGATAAAGGTGGAAACACCTATCGCGTTCACCGCGAATTTGTACATCCTCACTATTTGCCCGTTAGTAAGTCGTATTTCGAGAATGTCAACATTACTATAAAAGGAGATATGGGACAAAATATTTCATTCACCAAAGGGAAAGTCACGGTGAAACTCCATTTTCGAAAACGATTACTCTAACCCCTTAACAGTCATGTATCCTGTGTACCAAGGAGTCGCTCGAGATTGAGGACATCGTTTAGGAGATATTCTAAAATCAGCCTTTCGTTCGGTGGCTCCCATTTTGAAACTGATGGATACACGGGGATTGCATGCCTTGAAAGATGCCGCGTTGACGCAAGGTAAAGAATTTCTACAAAATGTCGTCATCGACAAACAAAACCCCAAAGAAGCTTTCTTGAGAGCAGGCAAAAATGTCTTGCTTCAAACTGGCAAAGACATTCTGGGACGACGAGAAACTCCTATAAATGATCTGGACGCTGTCGTGTCAGGCATTCCTGCTTCCCTGACGCCACAGCAAGGACAAGGCAGAAAAAGACAACGAAAACACTCCTTCAGAGGACTTCACACCCCTAGAGCTAGAAAGACTAAGAAAAGAAAAACCGTCCGAGAGTTAGACGTTTTTGATTATTAAAAAAAATGAAAATGTTGCACCGAGAGTCTTGCTCTTGTTCCAGGTCGGAACTGGATCTGTTTGCCATGCCAACCACCATGATGACGATGCAAGAATCCCAATGGGTCGAATTTCATCCCGTCTCCTCTTTCACGGATTCAGCTCCCATCGAGTTTGAAATCAAAGGACAACCCGAAGATTACATCGATCTGAATAGCAGTTACTTGTATATGAAACCGAAAGTGATCAAAACCGACAACACCAATCCGGGAGGCGATGCCAGAGTAGCTCCCGTCAACAATTTCATGCATTCCTTGTTCAGCAAAGTGGATTTGTACTTGAATAACAAACTGGTCAGCAGTAGCATGGATACTTACCCTTACCGAGCGTAACTGGAAAATCTCTTGACGTACGGAAAAGAGGCCAAGAACACTCATCTGGATGCTTGCGTGGTATGGAAACCTGACACCGCAGGTGAGAACACGTTTAACGACACAGTCCTGACAGCAGATGACAATCCTCACAATGTGAGCTTTAACGACCGTCGAAAGAAAATCCTGCAAAGACGTAGTTTAGAACTGATGGATTGTCTGCATTTGGACATGTGGTTGGAAGACAAGCATGTGCTCAACGGAGTGGATATTCGCCTGAGACTAAATCGCAGCAGTGTCGCTTTCCATTTGATGGCTCATGCCAACGAGTACAAAACCATCATCCAAGAAGCCAGACTTTACGTGCGCCGCGTAGAAGTGTTACCTAAAGCGGGAAACGACATCAGTCACACATTGAGCAGAACGACCGTCAAGTATCCGATACGACGCGAAGAAGTGACAACATTCACCACTGCTGCTGGACTCCTATCCAAGATCGAAGATCATCTGTTCCAAGGACAGTTACCCAAACGTTTAATCATTGGCATCGTCAGTAATGCAGTCCTCAACGGAGCCCACGATCAAAATCCTTTCCAGTTTAAGCACTACAGAGTGTCCAAGGTCGAAGTCAGTCGCGATGGCAAGACCTTGTGTACCAAGCCCTTCGAACCTAACTTTGCCCAGAAGAATTACTTGAGATCGTACTTGTCCCTGAACGAAACCACCGGGCAACTAGGAACCAACACCAGTCACGGTATTTTGTACGAAGATTATGTAGGAGGTTACACTTTGTGGGTCTTTGACTTCACTCCAGACCAAGGCAGTGACGAGGGACATTTCCACCCTATAAAATCCGGTCAACTGAGTGTAGAACTTCAGTTTGCAGAAGTTCTCACCGTGACGGTGAGCGTCATCCTGTATGCCGAATTCGATAATACCATAGAAATCAACAGTTTGAGAGAAGTCATTCTAGACTATTAGAAAGTATGGAAGACACTTATCCCTCTGAACGGTAGAGAATCTTTGGAAATGGAATGGGAGGATAGCGTGAAAACAGAACCCCAAGACAAAGACGAAGAGGACGTATTGGTCACGTCCAGATGGCCAGAACAAGAACAACATTTAGTGTCGTGTTTTGCCAAACACCTGGTAGAAAAAATTACGGAATTGAGCAAGTAAGATTGCTATGGATGTGAAAACGATCATCTCAGTCAAATTCAACACGATAAATGTCTGATGATGAGTCAAGAAGAAAAATTGGACGAGCATCTGGACGACGCTTGGAGTCTCATCTCGGAAGAAGCAGTGTTGCATGAGTGGTATAAAGGCTTTCGTGATCACTCCTGCCCTCCATTGACTACTCTGGAAATCTATCGCATCGAAGCTCTCATAGCCCAAAGTACAGAGATGAAGCAAAGAAACGGTTACTTGTCAGAGATTTTCAAAGAAAAAGTCAGTATTGAATTGATGACTTATCATTACCTGTGACAAAAAAAAATGGATACCTGGGAACTTTATTATCTTTTGAATAACAGTTTGTACACTGCTTCTTGGGATCCTGTCGTGTGCGCTAAAGATGAACTATCTCATCGCAAACCTCAAGACCATCAAGCTTATGTCATCAACACGGACGACAGTCATTTCCCATGGACTCACTGGGTCGCCGTCTACTTCCCTCAAGAGGATTGTGTGGAATATTTTGATTTTTATGGATTACCAACTTTGGAAACCGACATCATCGACTTTATGATAAGAAATGCCCAGACGACACGATACAATAACGTGAAATTACAAAGCACAGATTCCATGTTTTCTTCATCAACGCAGTCTTGGATATTCTTTAGAACATTTAGTGACTTATTTTGATAGTAACTCTTCTAGAAACGATGAGAAAGTAGATCGATGGTTTTGTGACCATTATGGTTATCTTTTGTCTTTAGCTAGGAAACGTAGTGTACATCAATGGCCTCGTGACTTCCATCAGTGGAAATTTCGCATGATTTCACAACGTTGTCAACCTTGTCAAAAATAGTTTGTTTGATGTTACTGTTAATTGTTAATGGTTAATTGTTTGTTGAATAAAAATGTTGTGGTTTGAAAAACAAATGTGTCTGTCGTTTGTTTTCAAAAACACTTTATCATTACAAATGCTCTTTGACTTTTTCTGTATCCCTCACCATGACATTAGCTATCATAACGTTTCGACGCAACACAAACCTAGTAAAGATGTTTTCTATCGCGTCCGTGTTTGAACCATATAAAGCGGTTCGGTCTCCAGTCTGGCCATCCACTGTTGACTCGTCAACCTATGAACATGCCTTCCAAACTAGCCAAGCTGAACGAAGCTTACGTGAATTTACTTCGGTGTCAGGCTAAACCTGATACCGAAGCCTGAAGAGATAGAGAATGTCAGGATGTTATCAATAACCCAAGACCTGGTAGAAGAGGTCTTCAGAGAGGAAATCAAGAAAGATCAAGAAGAATGGGCAGAGATGTACAGACTTCAGAAGCAGAGAGAACAGTAGCAACAACAGTAGCAGCAGCAAGAACGAGACAGAGGTTTTGTCGACTGTCGTGTTTACACCAAAGAGTTCTCCTTCTCTTTCCGCAGAAGCAGGCCATATCGTGTAGGAAAGCCTGCTGCCAGACGTGGACGCAATCATAGACAATAAAAGATTGCCATCACTCCCCGTCAACAAAGACAGCCTTTTTCAGGGCTACCCCAATACTCTCGAAAAGACATACTAATTCAATGGCCAAAAAAATTTGTGTGTTTGTATGTTAAAAAAATAGAAGTGTGTCTATAAGCACTTCGTTTCTTTTGTCAGTAAAAAATATCCACACATCGTTTCTCTGTCTTGTCGAATCGTGCATGTCTGTGTTTGTAAGTAAAAAAAGTCAACGTGAATGTTTATGTTAGGTCCGCGCATTTGATGTGATGGTAAGGCTTGGTGTCAGGGGATGTTTACCTTCACGTCCGTGCTTCAAGTATATAAAGCGGCGCTATCGTCAGTCTGGCTACCCATCGTTGACTCGTGAACATTGAAAATGATTATCAGAATCGCAAAACGTTTTAGAACTTCAGATGCACTTGGAGTATGCCATACGCCCCCTTGTCAAGCTGGCCATGAAGGCTATTGCAGAAGAAGGCAGGATAGAGGAGGAGGAAGAGAAGAAAACGGAAGAAGAGGAGAAGTAAAATAAGCGAGGGATCCTGCCTTACCTCATGATAAGACCTGTGTGTGAGGTCAAGCCTGAGGTGAGGACACCAACGCCTCCACAACCACCACTTCAACAACAGAGACTGCCACAGCCTGTGCCACCAGTACCACCAGTACCAAGAGTCGCTGTCCCTCAGACAGAAAACTGGGAGGAGGAGTCAATGGAGGAATTGGAGAGACAGCGACAAGAGTGGGAGCCACAGAGACCACATCCCCGTTGTGGTATAGAAGAAGAAGACAGAGGGAACAAGTGTTCACTATCCCACACATAGAGGAGTGGGATAGTGAAGCCACTCAACCTCCGTCTACGCTTCCAAGAGAAAGGTTGAGCAGGGAACAGGACTGGAGCAGACGTTGTGTCTGTGTTGCCAGACCTGGGAGGTGCCAGCATTAGCCAGGTGCATCTGAAGTTCGAAAAACAGCCCTTCTCAGGGCTAACCAGATCTCTAGAAAAGAGAGACTATTCAAGTTGCCAATTTGTGTTAATGTAGAGTAGTGCGACTATAAACACTCACTCCTTTACTGGTGTGAGTGTGTGTGTGTGTGTCTATGTGTCTGTGTTGTGTTTTGCGTTCGCGTTAGTTTGAGCGGATAGTAGGTATGGTGTGTTTTTTCTTCTCTTCCCGTTTGTGTGAATAGTATAGTGTGCGTGTTTTATGCGTTCGCTATCGTTTGTGTGGATAGTAGGTATGGTATGTTTTATGCATTCGAGTTCGTTTGTGTGGATAGTAAATATGGTGTGTTTAATGCGTTCTTGTCCGTTTGTGTGGATAGTAGGTATGATGTGTTTTTTCTTCTCTTCCTGTTTGTGTGGATAGTAGATGTGGTGTGTTTTATGCGTTCTCGTGCGTTTGTGTAGATAGTAGGTATGGTGTGTTTTTTCTTCTCTTCCCGTTTATGTGGATAGTAGATGTGGTGTGTTTTATGCGTTCGCGTTTGTTTGTGTAGATAGTAAGTATTCTGTGTTTTATGCATTAGCGTTCGTTTGTGTGGATAGTATATGGTGTGTTTTATGCATTCGCGTTCGATTCTGTGGATAGTATGGTGTGTTTTATGCATTAGCGTTCGTTTGTGTGGATAGTAGATATGGTGTGTGTTTTTTTTCTCTTCCCGTTTGTGTGGATATATACTATGGAATGGAGCTATCCAGTTACGAAAGACTTTGTGACCAGTCAAGTTACTAGCCTCAAAGTAGCCAGGGATCTGGTGGCAGGTATGATAGAGGAGGACGTGGAGAATTTAAGAGGATTCATCCAGCCTAGGTATATAAGAATAGGCACCTTGAAGGAAGCTCTTGATCTTGTCATCAAAGTGTGGAGCTTCTTGCAAGATATATTTAATTGGACAGAGTGGTCTTTTGTCCAGTGATGCTAACAACAATTACGGACAGCCGAAGACAAGATGAAAAACGTAATGCAAGCAGAGGTAAAGAAAATCAAAGACACCTGGGCAAAAGAGAGAAAGAGGAAGGAAAACAGAAAGAGAAAAGAAGAGTTTGAAAGACTTTACAACTGGATGAAGGTGCAGGAAACATTTAGAGCCACGGGACATCCTGACTGGATTCCAGAGGACGAAAGAAGAAGAAGGAAGAATTATTGAAAAGTGAGAACGTGGTGGAAGAAGTGGAGAAAATGGAAGAAGAAGAAAAAGAAGAAGAAGAAGAGGAAGAAGAGCCCAATGGCCGTTTTCAGGGTCACTTTCATATGCCTCGAAAAGATATTTATTCTTTCTTGCCGAAAAAATTATTTTTATTCGATTGTATAATTTGTGTTTAACTCCCCAAAACATTATTCTCTTACCTAAAATTTTTTTAGTCGGTTGTATGATTTGGTTATGATAGATTGATGTTCATCAGTCTATGGAAACGAACGCGAATGCATAAAACTTTGTATAGGAATGTAACAGGTGGGATGACGTCACGGTACTTGCCACATTGTTGCAAGTGTCCAGTACCGTGACGTCATTCCACCTGTTCCATTCCTATTGTCCCTATACAAAATTCCCATTGTCCGTAAAGTGCCTCAGGGTGTGCCATTTGTCCGTATAAATCTTGTCCGTAAAGTGCCGCGAGGGTGTGTGTGTGTGTGTGTGTGTGTGTGTGTGTGTGTGTGTGTGTGTGTGTGTGTGTGTGTGTGTGTATGTCTGTAATGTATTTTCCCATTGTCTGTGAAGTGCCCCCATATACTACTTACGTTCGAGCGTATCAAATTGAAACAGCCTTGCTTATGGCCGCTTTACTATCTCCTCCGCTGCAATATCTTTAAGGCTGTGCGGATAGAAAACGTCATAATATTCTTCATCCCGCTGATTTACTGAAGTTTTAAAACTGGTACTCCGCGATAAAATACATCATTGTTTTTGTTTATATTTCATGGACAATATATCGAAAGTCGGATAAAATGACACTCATCTTGATTCCAAACGAAACAAGCTCAAATGACCCGTCACTGAGTATTATACCAACTCTGGTATCCAATAACATTGAATAGTCTGGAACGTGGGTAAATATACTAGATATATTTTGCTTCACTGCTTTTAGCAATAGCTTCTGTAAATTGTTCTCGGTGCTCGCGCTGCCGCAACTCTGCAAAGTCATATATTGCATTTTACAAAAATTTCTCTTCTCGCGTGGGTGGGTCGACTACTTTTCCTCTGTAGTATGTTGGCATAAGTCTTGACCTGAGTGGTATTTCCACTCCCAATACGCTCAACATTCTCACACTTACGGCCCAAAAGCATTCCTTTAATTAGCCTACACTTGAACATCGTCGTCACTAACCTCATCAAAAAGGCCACTCGCCTCAAACGCAGTAGGCGAGCTATGTTTCTTCTGATAGTGTACTCATTCATGCACGATATTCTGCAGATTCTTCTTAGTTTTATTTGCCTCGAAGTTTAGCCTTTTGTTGCTGGTGTACTTGACTGAGTGGACGGTTTACTACATCAAAGGGAGCGGTTTACTACGTCAGTAGCTGCTAGCAGCAGAGGAGGTGAACAGACCTTTTTGCTGGAGACCTTATTTACAAAAAATAAAGGTTCCTACAAAGGCTGAAAACAAGGTCAGTAACGTTAAACTGAAACCTCTAACCGAGCATATTTCCATACGGTGGAAAACAGACAACAATAACGTGAAATCGCCTGGGTTAGCTTATCTCGTTACTTTATCTCCGACTCTTTGTTTTTATTTTATGGTGTGTTTCGTTTTCTCACCGGGTCACTCAATATTGGTCGTTCACCTACTCTGCTGCTGTAATTAACCAAAAATTTTATCAAGACCTATACGATACCTAGATCTTGGGTCATGTAAATTTATCGTAATAAATCCGAACGGAACAGCTTGTGATTTTGAAAAGAAGTTTTTAAACTTAATCATGTCCATATCCCCTGAACATCAAGTATAATAAATATTTTGTAAAGTATAATCATCTACTCCATTAAACACAACTAAAATATTGCAGTTGTCTCTGATCACTTTAGTTATTTTTGTATATCGCTGAGTAACATAAATCACGTCAGTATTTTTATGTCTGCCTCTGGAAAATATCCGAGCTGGATTTGATTGTTTAACATAATATCGTCATATACTACGAAGTTATTAATAAATCCATCTAGGTCATCTACAGATGGGGCTTCATCAATATCGGTAATAAAATCAACAACATCATCGCCGTCTTCATTCAGCAATTTTGCGTTTTCGTTATAATCTTTAAGTACTTCATAACACCGTTGATCATCTACACATGGAGCTACCAAATATAATTTATCCCACTTGAGCCATCGCATTATCAGATTAAGTAATAATTGTGTCTTACCAGATCCAGATGGGCCTATTATAATCATTCTAATAGAATTTGGTAGTGCTGGATGGTGCCTTACTGGTTCTTGTTTTCGTGTCGCTGAGAAGTCAATTATATCCATATAATAAATAATATGAATTTATATTGTGTTCGATGCAGAGCACCCACGTCCACCACTGGATTAACAACAATAACAACAAAAAATAAAAGACGTGCAATTACAGGCAAATGTGTAAAATGTGGCACAAGAAAATATAAATTTATTCCTCTTGACTTGTCAGTCAAAGGTGGAGATATCGCTGCTTCATTAGGGAAATTACCAGGAGCTCCATGGGCTAAATACCCTGGTGAGAAACTTCTTCCTGGATATAATTATTGTGGTCCTGGAACTCGACTTGATATCCGACTTGATGAACGAAACCAACCAAGACCTGGAGAGTATCCAATAAATGCGATTGATCAAGCGTGTCATGTTCATGATGTTGCTTACAAAAGTAAAGATTTACAACAACGGCATCTTGCAGATGTGAAATTGATTCATGCGTTAAATTCTATACCCGATAAATCTCTCAGAGAAAAACTCGCTAGTTTTCTAGTAAAACCTGCTATGAAAGGTAAAATAATGTTAGGGGCTGGTAATTAATTATATAACTATTATAATGGAATCTGTTTATTATAGCCCAAGAGGATATTGGAGAGGCAGAGCAGCGATTAGTAAACTTGCTGAAGCAGCAAAAGTCTCACGTTCTGTTGCTGCAAATTGGTTAGTACGACAGGCAATATGGCAAATTTATCTACCACAACCTAAAAAAAATCAGTATGCACATTTTGATGTCAGCACCTCTAATAAAGTTCATCAAGCAGATATTTTATTTTTACCACATGACACCATTAAAATTGGTAGACGTCAATCACGCACATACAAATACGCGTTAACTGTCGTTGACGTTGCAAGTAGATATAAAGAAGCAGAACCATTATCAACAAAGACAGCAACTGAAGTTGCATCTGCTTTTGAACGAATTTATCAACAAGGATCCGGACCACAAGGTGGTCTACGATGGCCACAGCTATTACAGGTTGATCCTGGTAAAGAATTTCTTGGTGCAGTATTATCGTTGATGAAAAAAAAAATAACGTTAAAATCAGACGAGGACACACTGAAAATCATCATGATCAGGCAATCGTTGAACGATTTAATCGAACACTTGCTGAGCGGTTATTTGGATATCAATATGCAAAGGAAATATCCACTGACTTTAAGTCCGGGGAGAGATCTCGTGAATGGGTTGCAAGGTTACCAAGTGTGATAGCTGCGTTAAATAATGAAATTACTCGTGCATCTTCTATGAAACCTTCTAATGCTATCACAAAAAAATATATTCTAATACGCCGACGTGAATCTTCCTCTCAACCAGTACTAGGTAATGTGACTGTAAGATATTTATATGAACCTGGTGAACTTGAAGGTGGTAAAAAAGAGCAACTGATCCTATCTGGATCTGGAGTGTGACTACACATAAAATTTCTAGCGTGGTTAGATCCACAGGTAGACCTGCAATCTACAGACTAGATGCGACGGCTCCTCAACGTGGATTTGTACGTGAGTAATTCCTGAGGACACACAATTACCACCACCTTCACTTATGTAAACTAGCACCTCTACGTCGATTACATTCCAGACATGTCAGCATCACATTATCACGTGTATGACCAAGATCACTATGAATTCTATCTACGGTGAACTGTCTTGGATTATTACTCAAATATTGCCACAACATTATTGTGTTACAACTTGGACAATGATTGTTCTGTCGTTGCTTTAGTGTTATAATTAATTCAGTATCAATATCAAAGTCACACTTATTTTTTTGTCACATTGCTTATAGCCAAATAGTTTTTTTCTTATTACGTCATTGCTAGCAGTTTGATCATTATTTTCTGTAAAATTCATAATAACCCTATGTAGTTGAGATATTCTTCTGACTCGAGACACTGCGAGATAAACTAAATTTGACCATTCGATCCGATCATCGACAATCCAGATATTTGCATCAGAAATAGTTAATCTCTGTGACGAATGAATCGTTATAGCGTATCCTAACGTCCACGGAGATTTATCCATGCTCAACGCGCTCTCAACAACATCAACAGCAACCAAAACAATATCATTCAATACAAGATTTTGTATCCCACCACCAGGAATTTCAACTTCAATATTCTGTCGTCGAGTATCTGCTGGGCGATAACATAATGGTACAGGTAGATTTGAAAACTTTTCTTTATGTAACAGAAAATAATTTCTCTTACAGTTCATCACGAACTATTTTTCTACTCACAACTATCAAATCAGCAGGTCTCCATAAATTCAAAAAATCGTTCATGGTAGTTTCTGGAATTACTTTACGCATTATCTCACATTGTATTTTATCTGGCTGCAGTCTGATCAATCTTTAAAACTCTTTCAACGATTCATCAATAGCTCTATGATCATCATTTATTTCTTCGTAGTAATCTACAAATGATTTTAACCATTCATGTGGAGATTGACCGAAGAAAGGTGGTGGTTGACCATGATCGCCATAGATTATTACAGCAGTATTTTTAGTCAATAACCATTCAAGGAATATTTTTAATATTTCCAACGATACCGTGTCCATCTCGTCCCAGATAATATACTTCGGTATATATTTTTCACCCATTCGTTCAGGAGTCCATGTGTCTCCGCACCATCTGAAGAAACTATGATATGTACATGATTTTAATCCTCGTTCTTTTATTTCTCTGGCGAGTTTATGTGTCAGTGTCAAAACAATTATATCTGAATGGTTGTTCAGGAATAATTTAATAACACGAGTTGTTTTACCTGAACCACCGCATCCATTAAGATAAACAGTCTTATGTCTAGCCACAGGATCATATATAGATGGTGCCGATGACAATTCTGATATTTGATTATTTTTGTAATATATTTCCTTAATTTCAACGTCGGCAGATTCAGAATAACTAAGTATATTTTCTTGTTTTATTCTCCATTATCCCCATTCACCATTACCGAGTAGCGGTTTTAACAAATCCGTATATTTTTTATTTATATAAAACGAATCAGTAGCAACTCTGACAGCGTAACGAGGAAATCTATTTATCATCGACAGTAGATTTATCGAAACGTAGGCTAGCATTGAAGATCTTGAATGAGTAAACTGCGGTGAGTCACCATCAGTATAGCTTACAATTGTACCTAGCTTGGTTCCGTCTGATAAATAAGCATTACTTCGACTTATAAATGTGTTTTTTTCCGTTGTATCAGCGATTATAAAATCGAGTTCAGCATCGTCCATAATTAATCTTGTACAGTGTCGTTTATTATCATATGATCCTCCTTGTGTAAATTTACCGATTATCTTTCTACCAAGATCTTTTGCAAGATTCTCATCGCTTTCTTTCTGCATTTATATATATTATCAGCAATTTTAACAATATCATCTTCGTTAAGATCAGGAAATTCCTTCCTGACATCATCAATATTAAATCTATTCGGTTCTGGTAACCAAACTTGCTTCTGTGGACGATACGATATAATCGCTTCATTTACCTTCGATGATATCAATATTTTATTATCGAGGATATATAGTAATAGTACTATTGGAACCCAACATTTTTCTGAAAAATGTTTTCTAAACCTAATATAAGTAATTGGATGGAGTTTTTCTGTAAACTCGAATGATTCTATATATGCGAATCTGGTTAAGTCAAAATCTGGTAAGGATCCGTTTATCGCAACTCTGGTCATCTCATGTGATGGATGTCCAAGTCTCTTAAAGTATTTAGAACATTCTCCGTACCCAAGAAAACTTCCAGGATAACACGCTACCACATCAACTGAGATAACGTCGCTATAATCGTATTTAGTATTCCATAATCCACCGTGTCCATATTCAATACAACTTTTCTGGACATCTTCAAGAAATTCCAATCGTGTCGGTTTCCATGAATTTTTCTCCTGAGCAAAGTGAGCAGCAACCGATGGAACGGTAAAACTATTATTTAGTAATTGTCCAACCTTGACATCGTCAGAAGTATATTTGAATGCAAGATTTTTCATTTCTCTATGAAGAGGTTCTGTACGATAAATATCACCATTAGGCCGTACAAACTGATCATGATAATCATATTCTGAACTTTGAAGTAACCAAACAGATAGAGTGTCACTTTTACTTACATTCCTGATAAAATCAAATATATGACCATTATAAAATTTAACCGTTCTGTCTCGTGGAAATATTGTTACTGCCATAGTCCATGCATGTGCGTTATGAACAATAATATCTATTGAAGCTCCTCTTGATTCATATTTCGATTTATACAAAATCTCTCCGGTTAACGTCTTCACTGTTATTGGAAATTTTAATATCTTTCCCAGCTCAGCAACATCTTTAATAGGTGCTCCAGTATCTTTAACTGCTTCTGCCCATGTATTTATTTTTTCACGTCGTAAATCTGTTAAACCATTACCACGTATCGTGTTTGTGAAGTGTTCTGTAACCCGTTCAGCTACACAATTTATTCTTGACTCTGACAGTCTCATCGGCTTGAGATCCCCAACGTTAGGCTTATTATTCAGCGGATATATTGCATAGACAACCGCAGTCGCAGGATACGCTCGTTCATAATACGGTTTGCCAATACCAGTCAGTATTCCGGGTTTGGATATATTATTCAAGAGAACAATATTATTTCCTGACTGCATGGGTACAGGATCATATTTGTCACGGATAATCCAAGTGTCGCCGTCTGTCCTTACAATAAATTTTATTAAAATGAAATATTTTTGAATATCAAAATGGTTAATAATCTCTCTTCCTCGTTTGTCATTCATTATAGTATCGACAACATTTCCGATCCTGAATG
>JAECUM010023781.1:0-32393 GCA_016617855.1 Megalonaias nervosa | reverse complement strand
TGATTTGTCTGATTTCTGTATAATCTTTGGCTGGTTGTCTGATTTCTGTATGCTGTGGCTGATTTGTCTGATTTCTGTATAGTGTGTGGCTGATTTGTCTGATTTCTGTATGCTGTGGCTGATTTGTCTGATTTCTGTATACTGTGGCTGATTTGTCTGATTTCTGTATGCTGTGGCTGATTTGTCTGATTTCTGTATGCTGTGTGGCTGATTTGTCTGATTTCTGTATACTGTGCAGCTGATTTGTCTGATTTCTGTATACTGTGTGGCTGATTTGTCTGATTTCTGTATGCTGTGTGGCTGATTTGTCTGATTTCTGTATGCTGTGCGGCTGATTTGTCTGATTTCTGTATACTGTGTGGCTGATTTGTCTGATTTCTGTACACTGTGGCTGATTTGTCTGATTTCTGTATACTGTGGCTGATTTGTCTGATTTCTGTATGCTGTGGCTGATTTGTCTGATTGCTGTGTGGCTGATTTGTCTGATTTCTGTATACTGTGTGGCTGATTTGTCTGATTTCTGTATGCTGTGTTCTGTATGCTGTGTGGCTGATTTGTCTGATTTCTGTATGCTGTGGCTGATTTGTCTGATTTCTGTATGCTGTGTGGCTGATTTGTCTGATTTCTGTATGCTGTGTGGCTGATTTGTCTGATTTCTGTATACTGTTTGGCTGATTTGTCTGATTTCTGTATGCTGTGTGGCTGATTTGTCTATTTCTGTATACTGTGAGGCTGATTTGTCTGATTTCTGTATGCTGTGGCTGATTTGTCTGATTTCTGTATGCTGTGGCTGATTTGTCTGATTTCTGTATGCTGTGTGGCTGATTTGTCTGATTTCTGTATATTGTGTGGCTGATTTGTCTGATTTCTGTATGCTGTGTGGCTGATTTGTCTGATTTCTGTATACTGTGAGGCTGATTTGTCTGATTTCTGTATGCTGTGTGGCTGATTTGTCTGATTTCTGTATGCTGTGGCTGATTTGTCTGATTTCTGTATGCTGTGTGGCTGATTTGTCTGATTTCTGTATACTGTGTGGCTGATTTGTCTGATTTCTATATACCATGTAGTGAATTTGTCTTGTTTCTGTATAATCTTTGGCTGATTTGTCTGATTTCTGTATGCTGTGTGGCTGATTTGTCTGATTTCTGTATGCTGTGGCTGATTTCTGTATGCTGTGTGGCTGATTTGTCTGATTTCTGTATGCTGTGTGGCTGATTTGTCTGATTTCTGTATGCTGTGGCTGATTTGTCTGATTTCTGTATACTGTGTGGCTGATTTGTCTGATTTCTATATACCATGTAGTGAATTTGTCTTGTTTCTGTATAATCTTTGGCTGATTTGTCTGATTTCTGTATACTGTGTGGCTGATTTGTCTGATTTCTGTATGCTGTGGCTGATTTGTCTGATTTCTGTATGCTGTGTGGCTGATTTGTCTGATTTCTGTATACTGTGTGGCTGATTTGTCTGATTTCTGTATACTGTGTAGCTGGTTTGTCTGATTTCTATATACTGTGAGGCTGATTTGTCTGATTTCTGTATACTGTGTGGCTGATTTGTCTGATTTCTGTATAATCTTTGGCTGGTTGTCTGATTTCTGTATGCTGTGGATGATTTGTCTGATTTCTGTATGCTGTGTGGCTGATTTGTCTGATTTCTGTATACTGTGTGGCTGATTTGTCTGATTTCTATATATTGTGTGGCTGATTTGTCTGATTTCTGTATGCTGTGGCTGATTTGTCTGATTTCTGTATACTGTGTGGCTGATTTGTCTGATTTCTGTATACTGTGTGGCTGATTTGTCTGATTTCTGTATGCTGTACTGTGTGGCTGATTTGTCTGATTTCTGTATGCTGTGGCTGATTTGTCTGATTTCTGTATGCTGTGGCTGATTTGTCTGATTTCTGTATACTGTGAGGCTGATTTGTCTGATTTCTGTATGCTGTGTGGCTGATTTGTCTGATTTCTGTATACTGTGACTGATTTGTCTGATTTCTGTATACTGTGAGGCTGATTTGTCTGATTTCTGTATGCTGTGAGGCTGATTTGTCTGATTTCTGTATGCTGTGTGGCTGATTTGTCTGATTTCTGTATACTGTGAGGCTGATTTGTCTGATTTCTGTATGCTGTGTGGCTGATTTGTCTGATTTCTGTATGCTGTGAGGCTGATTTGTCTGATTTCTGTATACTGTGAGGCTGATTTGTCTGACTTCTGTATGCTGTGGCTGATTTGTCTGATTTCTGTACACTGTGTGGCTGATTTGTCTGACTTCTGCATGCTGTGTGGCTGATTTGTCTGATTTCTGTATGCTGTGTGGCTGATTTGTCTGATTTCTGTATACTGTGAGGCTGATTTGTCTGATTTCTGTATGCTGTGTGGCTGATTTGTCTGATTTCTGTATACTGTGAGGCTGATTTGTCTGATTTCTGTATCTTTGGCTGGTTGTCTGATTTCTGTATGCTGTGGATGATTTGTCTGATTTCTGTATGCTGTGTGGCTGATTTGTCTGATTTCTGTATACTGTGAGGCTGATTTGTCTGATTTCTGTATGCTGTGTGGCTGATTTGTCTGATTTCTGTATGCTGTGGCTGATTTGTCTGATTTCTGTATACTGTGAGGCTGATTTGTCTGATTTCTGTATGCTGTGTGGCTGATTTGTCTGATTTCTGTATACTGTGACTGATTTGTCTGATTTCTGTATACTGTGACTGATTTGTTTGATTTCTGTATGCTGTGACTGATTTGTCTGATTTCTGTATACTGTGGCTGATTTGTCTGATTTCTATATACCATGTAGTGAATTTGTCTTGTTTCTGTATAATCTTTGGCTGATTTGTCTGATTTCTGTATGCTGTGTGGCTGATTTGTCTGATTTCTGTATGCTGTGGCTGATTTGTCTGATTTCTGTATGCTGTGTGGCTGATTTGTCTGATTTCTGTGTGCTGTGTGGCTGATTTGTCTGATTTCTGTATGCTGTGTGGCTGATTTGTCTGATTTCTGTATACTGTGACTGATTTGTCTGATTTCTGTATGCTGTGTGGCTGATTTGTCTGATTTCTGTATACTGTGTGGCTGATTTGTCTGATTTCTGTATGCTGTGTGGCTGATTTGTCTGATTTCGGTATGCTGTGTGGCTGATTTGTCTGATTTCTGTATGCTGTGGCTGATTTGTCTGATTTCTGTATGCTGTGTGGCTGGTTTGTCTGATTTCTGTATACTGTGTGGCTGATTTGTCTGATTTCTGTATGCTGTGTGGCTGATTTGTCTGATTTCTGTATACTGTGAGGCTGATTTGTCTGATTTCTGTATGCTGTGTGGCTGATTTATCTGATTTCTGTATGCTGTGTGGCTGATTTGTCTGATTTCTGTATGCTGTGGCTGATTTGTCTGATTTCTATATACCATGTAGTGAATTTGTCTTGTTTCTGTATACTACTCTGTGGCTGGTATGTCTTATTTCCATACCTTTTGTGTGACATTTTGTCTTCTTTTTTTCTACGTTTCATTCTGTTAACTATATGACATTCTCTTAACATCAAATGATTATTCAATCACAGGATGGGATTCCAAGAATACAACATTAATCCTACCTCATGCTATTTTAACATATTTTTATACATATAAACAAAACTGAACCCAAAATATTTGGTGGGTGCAAAACAGAACAGAATTTTTTAAAAAAATGGTCAATTTTAAAAGTTTAAAAATGAAATTACAAGCTTATTTCATGAAACAAAACATTCACCACCATGAGAAGAAATATTTCTCAAAAAATAAATACATGAATCATTTAATATTGCTTTTGTAAAACAAAGCCAAGAGTCCCTTAAAGGAACTGATGCTCTCCTGTCAAAACGTTTTTTCCAGAAATTCATGATAAGACCATTTATTCTTGTTAACTGTAAAGTATTGAAACTATCTTTCATGCTCTCGAGTGACGTGATTTTAAAATTAGCTACTGTGGCAGCCAATATATATTGGATGCAAGATTAGCACCATTTTTATTTAGGAAAAACTAGACATGTTTAGAAGGCTTTTAATGTTGATGCAAAGAATCTGTGAGAAGATTTTCAACATGTCCATTGTGGCAGCAATATCTAAGTTCAGACTGACTCTATTTTCGTTCAGGACCACATAGATATCACAGTCAAGTCTTATTGTGAAAACTCCATGTTGGTATAACTTTCCATCAGTCAGGTCTTATTGTGAAAACTCCATGTTGGTATAACTTTCCATCACAGTCAAGACTTATTGTGAAAACTCCATGTTGGTATAACTTTCCATTTAGGAGCAATGATTAAAAAATTTTAAAGATAGATGCCATGGTTGCCTAACTGGATGTCAGATTGATACCATTTTCATATAGGACCAACCAGGCATCATACAAAGTTTTCTGGCAAAAATCCAATGTTGAACAGATTTTCTCACTAGAAGGAGTAGTAACAAGATTTTCAAGATGGCTGCTGTGGTGGCCATACTGGACATCAGTACAATTTTTACCTAAAACCAACTAGATACTGTAAGAAATCATCCAATGAAAACCCATGCTGATACACTTTATGCTCAGTAGAAGTAGCAATAACAAGAGTTTCAAGAAGGCTGCTGTGGTGGTCATATTAGATGTAAAATCAGAACCACTTTCAGAAATTCCTGACAAACCAGACTTCATAAAAAGTCTTTTAGTGAAAACTCGATGTTGATATGACTATCCATTAGGATGAAATAGCCATAATACAATTTTTAAGATGGCTTTTGTGGTGGCCATATTGGATGTTTGGTCTTTTAGTAAAACCTCATTTTGATACCAGGATAAGTTGTAACATGATTTTCAAAATGGCTGCTGTGGTAGCCATACTGGCTGTTTGAGGAGCACTATCTTCATTTAGACCTTGGGATGAATGTGGCTGTTAAGTTTCTTGGCAATCCTCCAAGTAGTTTAGGCAGTAGTGATAACAAATGGGTGGCTAGACATGGAACATCTGCTGACGGATGACAGACAACTGGCCATCCCATCAGCTTTTTCTGGTCCATGACCTGTAAGAGCTAAAGCAGTTTTATTAAAATGTATACTGTCAGCACATTTTGCAATTTTAAGTCAACACATCCAGTGGAACTGTGGTAGCTCAGTTGATAGAGAGTCAGACTCATATTTCATGGGATGCAGGTTCGATACCATGACAGGCCGGCACAGGTCAGCTGCATTGGTGTGTCCTTTGGAAAAACAATTAGCTTCTATTTTCTTAGGATGATACATGCATAGTCAATAATGTGCTTGAAGTACTATTATAAAAACCAACCTACCACAACATCCAGTACTTGGTACATTAAACCATTTCACTGTCAATTATATACCAGTATGCCCCAAAACCTATGTAAGCAATATTTCATGTCAAAATAACATAACTCAGGGAAATGGCACCATTTCATAGTAGAGAGCCAATATATACTGATCAATTAAATTACACTTACACTATTGTCTGCATGCAGTGCCTTTGGGCTGCCGTTTTATTCAATTAAGTTTCCTGTTTGCTCCAGTTATAGCCATTCTAACCTATGTTCAGTGGTGATGTGTATTACAAAAGACATCCATTTTGATCTGGATTGATCCTATCTTTTTTAAGGATCCTTGCTAAACTAGGCATGTAATAAAATACCAAGCACACACTACTTCTCATAGATCCTGCGGGTTTTTACCATCATGCATTATTTATACAATAAAAGACATAATGCAATCAGAGAATACTTGCATTATTGATTGGCAGCATCGGCTAAGCTTCATCAGTATCACTTCATTATGGAAATTCAAAATGATATTTGCAGAAAATGTGGAAATCATCTTTGGCATTTACAGGTGGCTGGGAGATAAATATTAAATGCTTAAAGGTTACAACCAAATTGTAAACAAGACTGACCTGTCCTATAATCAAGCATTTAGTTATGATTTCAGTTGTGTGAAATTCTAGCTTAAAATCAATACAGATTTTCATGGCTATTATACACAACAAAAGATACACATATTTAAGGATATTGGATAAATGATTATGACTCATTACTAACAATGGATAATTTCTGGAAAATGACATGCTTTCAGAAAATTCTGACCACACAGCAGCCATATGACTGAATTACCGACAGAAATATTTGTTGATTTTTGAGACAAATTATCTAGAAGAAGAAATAAAATCAAGTGTTTTCAGTGATACAAATTCACCAGTGTTTTGGGGGCAGGTTTGCCAATATATCATGCTTCTTGCTTCAAAAAGAACTGTCCAAAAGAAAAAATAAATTCTTAAAAATAAAGTCTAGAAATTATTACTTGTTATGAAGGGAAATCTTTGCGAAAGCTATACATTGTTACAAACCAAGTACACAGACTATGATCCAATGAAACAGCAACCAACAGATTTGGATCAACTTCTTTCCTATGGGAAATATTAACAATGACCCATTATCGAATATGCTCACCCTGCCTGGTGTGTTACCCTTTTGTAGTAGTCATGCAGTAGACACTAAACTTCACTGATATTAAGCAGGTCAACAATGAAATACTTTTACTCTATAAAATTATAGTTCACTACTGTACTGTCTTGAAATAAACCTCAGTATCATTGGAATATTTATTTCTTAAGGTGTACAGATATGTTTTTGACATCTTCAATACAACCAGTCATTTCTGGAGCCTGAAATCTTGATGTGAAGAAAGAATTTTATTTGGATTGTCGTAAGTAACACTGCTGGTCAGGAAACATTGGACTGATTCTAAATAGAACAAATGCTTTGTATTTGAAAATGCAATTTATTTCTTTTTTATGCAATCATATCAACAGAACCCCATTTAAAACCACCTGAAAATGGCTTTTTGAAAGTTACTGAGTATTGTATGTCAATGAATTGGCTTAATTCTGCAGGAGTGTAGCAACAACAAAAAAAAATCTGCCAAAATGAATGTGTTTTGCTTATGAATTTTTCATGGTTATCCATAATTTATTTATTTATTGTTCTGACCTGTAAATAATCACTTATCTGTTTATAAAAGTCAATGTGGATCAGATCCTTCTTAAATTCTTTCTCTGATACTGTTGGAAGAAAGTTGGACTGCACACAGACACATGAAGACAGACAGACAGACAGAAATATGGAAAGGGAGTGAGCAAATAGGAGTAAAATCATCTATCAACATTTCCCTTAAAATTTCCTATAATTTACTAATCCACAAGTTGAGAAGGGTCAGCTACCAGTTTATAACAACATGCCAGTACATTATATGAACTATATGGGATCTGGGGCATCAGAAACAAGTGTGACCTTTATTTCCAATGCAGTGTACAAGGAAAAGTTATTTCCCTTCACATTGTAAATATTCCATCAAAGTAACCTCTCAAGAGTTAGTTCCCTTCCACTAACAACTTGAACAAATAGGGAATGGACGAACAGAGACAAAAGGCTAGACTGATTTCATAGCAACTTATAAAATAACTTTTCTTAAGAACACACATGATATATCAATAACATGAGGTCCATGTTATCATGAGAAGGCTCACCTTATTGACCTCTACTTAACAATCAAATGAAAAGTGCTATTTACTAAGAAATCTAGTTTAATATGATGGGTTCTGGCATTTAATTTTCTTACTCATGACAGCCATATTTGATCACAGGTTAGCATCATTTTTGGGCCTTTACCTATGATGCTTCTGTTGAGCTGTTTTGGAGAAAGAGTCATACAAGTTTTCTTCTTATTTTACTAATAATGGCTATACTAAAAATTGATCAGCACTTTTGTGAAAAATTTAATGGTTTTAAACAAGGTTTGTTTCTGTCAAATTTGGTTTAATTTCTATTAAACAGCTTTATTTTATAAGTTTTTCTAGTTAAGTTAACAGATCTGATGGCAGATCAGCATAATTTGTACAGAACTTAAGACAGGATTCTTTCTGGCAAATTTTGACAAGGAAGTTGTTTAAGAATCAAGACTGGGGTAAGCATGTGAAACACATTTGTAGTAAACTCAAAGATCTACATTTTACAATGGATAAAATGTATATCAATCTGCTATCAGAAATTATTTTACAATGAATTCATTCTTTCTCTTTTGGACTACTGTTGCACAATTTGATGAAATACAACTGATACTAATATTAAAACAATCCACAAACTTCAAAAGGAGCAACAAGAATTTTCCTACATTTACCATCTGATACACCATCCAGAAATCTATTCTCAGAATTGAAATGACTGAAATTGGAACACAGATCAGCCTACCAGAAGTCCATTTTATTGTTCAAAGTAAAGAATGAACTTTGCCCACACTATTTAAATGGTACAATGAACTTTGCCCATGCTCTTTAGTTGCAGTGACCTTATTTCATGGATGATAAACATCAATTTTACAAAAGTGAAAGATCTTTGTGCCAAAGTTTTCTGCCAAATATACTCTGAATCTGTTCTCAAGAAGCTGTTTAAAGGTTTGTCTATTTATAGAATTGTCTAGCAATGGCATCAATGTTTGATGGCAGCTGGGCATCATTTGTGTGAATTTAAAATGCCTTTACATCAGAATGTTCTTGGCCAAGTTTAGCTGAAATTAGTTCAGTGGGTTTTTTTTAAGAAAGAGTTGAAAATAGAAGGCTGCAAGATGGACAACCAATGGAAGATACTCGATACAGACATGGCCATACAATAAGTATACCTTGCCATAAGACAGGGTGAACTAAAAATAATTTGTTCTTCTGTCTTTTTCTGGGATTGGTCTTCATTTTGCCTGTAATGCACAATATATCTTGTTGTCTAAATCAGCTGATCTGATGATGAATATTATTTTACCATGGACCTTACAAGTCAAGTCTTCATGGTTAATGTAAACTTCTAGATAACTGTCTAGTTTTTAGTTTTCTCTATGAATGGCCAAGTCAGGATACCATTAAAGTACGAGCTTATGACAGCAGGGAAAAGGTTTCATTCAGCCTGTGATTAAATACACCAGTACAAAATTTATTACAGACTGTCAGTTTGCACTATAACATGCATCGATTAAAAGTGAGAATAGGATATCATGGACGCATTTGAACATGGAATGCTTAATGACAACCCTGTATATTCCCTATTCCAAAACTCTGGCCCATGTTACATACAGAAATAAACCCTGTCAATTTTTTTAATGACCATGAATCCAAAAACCTGTCTGAATCAGGACAGATCACCATAAACTTAGAAGTCCCTGTCTGAATCAGGACAGATCTCCATGGACTTTGAAGTCCCTGTCTGAATCAGGAGAGAACATCACTGTCTGAATCAGGACATATCACCATGAACCTTGGACAGATCACCATAAACCTGGAACCCCATCTGAATCGGGACAGATTACCATGAACTTGAAAGTCCCTGTCAAAATCAGCATGAACCTGGAACTGTCTGAATTATGAATCAGGACATATCACCATGAACCTTGGACAGACCACCATGAATCTGGAACCTCATCTGAATCAGGACAGATCACCATGAACTTGAAAGTCCCGGTCTAAATTAGGAGAGTTCACCATGAACCTGGAACTCCATCTGAATCAGAACAGATTATGAACTTGGACGTCCTTGTCTTAATCATGACCGATTACCATGAACCTGCAAGTCCCTGCATGAATCAGAACAGATAATTATGAAGCTGGAAACCCATTTTAATCATGACACATCATCATAAACTTGGAAATGTATCTGAATCAGAACAGATCATCATATCCATCTGAATCATGACAGATCACCATGAACCTGAAAGTCCCTGTCTTAATCAGGACATATCAGCATAAACCTGGCAGTCTCTTTCTTAATCAGGACATATCAACATAAACCTGGAAGTCACTGCTGGAATCAGAACATATCTTAATGAATCAGGAAACCCATTTGAATCTGGAAAGATCACAATGAATCTGGAAACCTATCTGAATTTGAACAGATCACCATGAACTGTAACGTCCATGTCCAAGTCAGGACAGATCATTATGAATCTGGAAACCCATGTCTGAATCAGGACAGATCATTATGAACCTGGAAACCCATGTCTGAATCAGGACAGATCATAATGAACCTGGAAACCCCTATCTGAATCAGGACAGATCATTATGAACCTGAAAACCCATGTCTGAATCAGGACAGATCATTATGAACCTGAAAACCCATGTCTGAATCAGGACAGATCAATATGAACCTAGAAACACCTGTCTGAATCAGGACAGAAAGTTAAGAACTGTAATATACTATAAATCACAAATGTGACACAAGCATACACTTTTGAGTCATTCCTTGGATAATGTGTTTCTCAAGGTTATCTTATTTTTAAGAAGTTCAAAGCTACCACAGGAGCCTTGCCGTAGGTACAACAGTCTCCAGATTGGTATATGATAAGAATGATTGGTATGTGAAAAGACTGATTGGTATGTGACAAGACTGATTGGTATGTGATAAGAATGATTGGTATGAGATAAGACTGATTGGTATGTGATAAGAATGATTGGTATATGATAAGAATGATTGGTATGTGAAAAGAATGATTGGTATGTGATAAGACTGATTGGTATGTGATAAGAATGATTGGTATGTGATAAGAATGATTGGTATATGATAAGAATGATTTGTATGTGAAAAGACTGATTGGTATGTGATAAGAATGATTGGTATGTGATAAGACTGATTGGTATGTGATAAGAATGATTGGTATATGATAAGAATGAGATAAGAATGACTGGTATGTGATTGTTATGTGTTAAGAATTATTGATGTGTGATAAAACTGATAGGTATGTGATAAGAATGAGATAAGAATGACTGGTATGTGATTGGTATGTTATAAGAATGACTGGTATGTGATAAGAATGATTTCCATGTGAAAAGATCTGAAGACTGTTAGATGAGAAGTACCAGCTGATGACCACAAGGTGGAATGTTGAGGGAATCTACCTGTTCACTCTATGATTTAAAAAGAACAATGTATATCCAGAGAGATTTCCATTAAAGGAGCTTGGTTCCAAATAAGAAAAGGGGATGGGGCACACTAGACTAATTATGAAATAATAAAAGAACAAACAGTTGACTACAGTCCCATCAACTTTCTGGTAAAACAATTGAATGGGCGACTACAGTCCAATCAACTTCCTGGTAAACAGTTGAATGGGAGACTACAGTCCAATCAACTTCCTGGTAAACAGTTGAATGGGGGACTATAGCCCATCAACTTCTTGGTAAACAGTTGAATGGGGGACGACAGTCCGATCAACTTCCTGGTAAACAGTTGAATGGGGGACTACAGTCCCATCAACTTCCTAGTAAACAGTTGAATGAGGGACTACAGTCCCATGAACTTCCTGGTAAATAGTTGAATGGGGGACTACAGTCCCATCATCTTCTTATACATTTGGTACCAACAGCCCTCACCCAGAACCCTGGTGCGATAGGGAACTGTGGATTCATGTGTTCACTGTGTTTTACAAAAGTCCGTCGAACAAAAAATTATATGAATTCAAGGTAAGACCATTTCTTCCTTTTAACTATGGAATGTTGAAACCATCTTTGATATTCTTCAGCAATAACAAGATTTTCAAATTATCTGCTGTCATACTGGATGTCAACTTGACACTTTTCATTTGGGACCAGCAAGGCATCATGTTCATATAGGACCAACAAGGCATCCTAAGAAGTCTTCTGGTGGCAATCAACAGATTTCTGTCCATACTATGTTTGAAATGAGAAGCAGATCAGTACAGACCCACACTTAGTGGTGCAGTGTGACAGATCTCTGTCCATTCAATATGTTTGAAATGAGAGGCAAATCAGTATAGACTCATGCCTAGTTGTGCAGCATGACAGATCTCTTTCCATTCTGTGTTTGAAATGAGATGCAGATCTGCCTATATGTTGTTGATAACTGGATGCATACTATATACAAGCAGAAATAGTGGTAATTAGTAGATAATTCTTAAAGAGAGAGAGAGAGAGAGAGAGAGATTGATTACCATCAAAGTAGTACTACAAGAGCATAATCCGATTCCTTGGTTTTCTTGACAGAGAAGTGCAATTTTTATACAAATTCATGAAGTTGACAGCAGTCTAATTTATACAAATTCGAAGCTGACAAGTGTAATTTACGCAAATGCATTAAGTTGACAGTGAAGTGTAATTTATATAATACGTGAAGTTACAGGAATGGTTCATTATCTGCTAAACAGCAAGTAAGAATTATAAAGGTCAAGGACACAAGAAAATCAGCTGATTGAGATATCTGATACTACAAATAATCTCATCCAATAATTGTATCTTTATGATTTCTTTTTGCATTAAGATAACAAAGAAATTTGTAAATCAGTGGTGAAATTTCTTCATTGTACCTAAGCATGGATTACTTTTCCTTTTAAAACAATAGCTTTATCAGAACACATCAATGACAATGCTGAAGGATACATTTTGCTGATAAAAAATTATTACAATTAATGATTGCGATCCTTTCATCCAGATTTATTCAGAAAAACATTTACGACAGACACCCCATCAAAACATTTACAACAGCCACCCCATCAAAACATTTATGACAGCCACCCCATCAAAACATTTATGGCAGCCACCCCATCAAAACATTTATGACAGCCACCCCATCAAAACATTTTGCCAAATCATGGGTTTATAGATATAGCACTGATGCTTAATTGTATCCATAATTGTGTAATTTGTCACTGCTATGTAAAAATATATGTACTTGTTTAAATCCAATAATGCATGATCATTACAAAAAAATCATTGCTAGTAATTACCCACCTGTTCTGTGGTGACTAAGTGTGCTAAATGGCACCAAAGACATGTGATATACAAAGAGGTTAGTGGGGCCAAATTCTGACAAATTTTCTTTACAACAATTTTGTAAAATATTTCTTTGATCATTCAACCAGACCTACTGAGCAGGAACTGTTAATATTAAACCTTGAGACTGTATAAGTAATTTGCCAAGTTTCTGTCACTCACATAAAAGGCATGCTCTAACATGGCCAGATTATTTATTTTCCCCGTTTCTGTCACTTACATAAAAGGCATGCTCTAACATGGCAAGATTATTTATTTTCCCCCCACGGCTCTTCTAATTACACGGGAAACAAGCCTTTTTATAAAATATAAAAAAATAAATATGTATATTTAAAGGGGACGTGCAAAGCATGTGAAATTAGATTGACTCAAAATCCAGGCTTGACATGAGGAAAATTTCCAGACTACATTCCCCTTAATAACTAATTTGAACCAATTTTCTTCACACTTTTCCCAAGAATCTTCTTTCTGTGCCTTTTTTTATAACAAAGCTGACACCATAAAATATCTATGGCTGTTTAACTTGTTTCAATGACTCCCTTGCTAATTAAAAACATTGGTGTTTGGTTACAAAGGTGAGATACTAGCCAGGAGAAAGCTAGCTAGCTGGCTAGTGAAAAGATGGCAAGGTAGGAAGCTAGCTAATTGGCTAGTGAAACAGACAGCCAGATAGGAAGCTAGCTAATTGGCTAGTGAAACAGCCAGCCAGACAGGAAGCTAGCCAATTGGCTAGTGAAAAGACAACAAGGTAGAAAGCTAGCTAATTGGCTAGTGAAATGGGCATAAAAAACAGATATCTGAAAAAACACTGATATATTAACTGATACAGTGACTAGCAGTAGCCCTACTAATTCTAAGACAGCGCTGCATTATTGCCAATGTACCAGGCAGTGTTGGTATACTTCTGACACTAAATAATAGTGTTGGAAACACATAATCACAACCATGCAGACACTGAATAACAAATACAGAGAGTTTCTGCCATTAAAATTCACTGGCCTATTTGCTGCTCTCAATAATTCACTGGCAGGTTTGAATGTGATGCAAGTGGCACAACTGTTCATCTTTGCACTCATTAGAAACTTGATGGTACTAATGTTTAAATTTCTCCAAAGATCATGGGTTTTCATCTGAGCTCTAACAATGGTCCTGCACCTCTCATGCAATAATTATGTTTTGCCTTTGTATATATGGAGTACAATCCAACTTGAAAGAAACATTGCCCTTGATCATGAACTTAGCAGTAATCTTTACTAAAGATGGCTTAAACATCTGCATTCAGGGCAAAGAATTGTAATAACTTCATGTATCACTGATAAACCAAACTTTAAATGAATAGGGTTGTTCCATTTCATGTAATTTACCTATGCAAATTAGCAAAATGGACTCTCCCATGGTACTGTTTAAAAGGAACAACAAAGGCAAAATAATGTAAGCTACCGAAAGTCAATTAAGTAATCTTTGGTGTGGTGGCTGTTTCCCTCTGATCCATTTACCATATGTTCTCTTCTGTGCCAATTAACTGTATAAACTATCCATGGCTGATGCTATTTCCTGAGCACTAAGCATTGGCTATGCAAATCACAACTGCTTAATGTTTATGTTAGCCAATGGTTATGGACATAAATTGTCATGTCAAAAATAACTCACTTTTGTTTTCTAACATTTACTGGAAATCAAGTTATGAAAACAGAACCATGTCAGTGAGTTTTGGAGGCCAAAAATTGTGTTTTCATGAGACAAGTCATGATGTATGGTATTAATCTAAGGTTACTGACATTTCTGCTCTAACAGTTAAGTGGATGGTCTGAAGTGATGCAAATGTCAGTCATGTTCATCTTGTACTCAGCAGAGAATGGTACTGTTTGTGTTCATCCTGTACTCATTTCATACTGGTTGGTACTGTCCATGTTCATCTTTTACTCATTAGAGACTGGATGGTACCATCTGTGTTCATCTTGAACTCATTAAAGACTGGATGGTACTGTTCATGTTCATCTTGTACTCATTAGAAACTGGATATAACTGTTTGTATTCATCTTGTGTTCATTTCATACTGGGTGGTACTGTTCAAGTTCATCTTGTGTTAATTAGAGACTGGATGGTACTGTTTGTGGGCATCTTGTACTCATTTCATACTTGGTGGTACTATCCAGATCCATCCTGTGCTCATTAGAGACTGGATGGTACAGTCTGTTTGTATACTCTACTCATTTTAGACTAAATGGTATTGTTCAGGTTCATCTTGTACTCATTAGAGATGGGATGGTACAGTCTGTTTTTATACTCTACTCATTTTAGACTAAATGGTATTGTTCAGGTTCATCTTGTACTCATTAGAGACTGGATGGTGCTGTTTTGTTTTTATCTTGAATTCATTAGAGACTGGATGGTAGTGTTCTTCAATTTCCATACAGATCTTGAAAATGATCTTTTTGCATTTGAATTTTTTTTTAATTTTAAGTATATGGAATCAGCTAAGTTTAAATTGTTTTAAACTATTTGCAGCAATTAAAATAACACGAGGCACAACTGTGGTTGTCAGTGCATCCAAGGCAAATAAAATAAGGTATCCAAAGTTTAAGTTATCACAAAGATAAGGAAGATAAATCACTTAGGAATAACCCACAATGAAAACTTAACATTTGTCTGGTTCCACAAGGGCTGAACAACACCTGAACCAGACGAGTATTCATATGCCAAAAACACCTGTCATCCGACAAACCATATGCATCCTTTCATTAGCATTTGGGATCTGTTAAAAAAATATTTAACCAGCTTGTATCTCAGAATTACACTCAAATTTAGAAAGTATTTCATTATACTAGGTAATATTTATTGGCAGTGAGGTGGTTTATTTGTGGTTCAACCTGGACTTGTCATTCGAAAAGGTGTGAGACCACCAAGGTAGTGCATTTTTACCATTGTGTCCTCTCACCTGAAGACAATAAGACCAGTTTTCCTTGCAGAAGGACCACATATGGGGAAAACAAAGAGAGATGAATGGATGAACATATAGACAAACATATAAAGTGACAGATAATTGCTGTTATTTTGTAAAGATCAGCATACAATGGAACCATGGTACCATGCAGTAGTTTGTAAATCAAATAAAGCTTACACACTTACCAGCATCAATACTGGTTGGTGATCCACTGGTATTGTCATGTTGTAGAGTTTTTCATGACATACAACCATATACTGATATTGTCATCTTGTAGGGTTTTCATGACATACAACCATACACTGGTATTGTCATCTTGTAGGGTTTTCATGACATACAACCATACACTGGTATTGTCATCTTGTAGGGTTTTCATGACATACAACCATACACTGGTATTGTCATCTTGTAGGGCTTTCATGACATTCAACCATGTATTTATTATATACTGAATACTGGATGTCAGATTGGCACCATTTTCATTTAACACCAACTGGACAGCATAATAAGTCTTCTGGTGAAAAAACCATGTCATCATGACTTTATGTCAGGCAGATTTGTGATAACGAATATTTAAAAGATGGCTGCCATGATGCAGGTATAGACAAAATCCCACAGGACACCTCTCCCCAACATTAAAGTGAAAGATAGGATATAATCCCTCACCCAGTATAAATTTAGCCATTTTTAAACTTTTTAAACCAACACAAATATACATCTTTGTATGTCAGCTCGAGCCCTTGGAAACTTTGCGTCAGCTTCCCTTGAGTAGATTAATGATGCATAGTGTGTGGGTTAAACATCAGATCTTAACAGACAAGGAGATTATGATGCCTAATTATTCTTTTGATCTAAGTACTAACTGCACCTCCATAAATTATGTCTGAGCTTTAATAACACATTAAACTGAACTCATACATTACAATAATATTCAGTTGTTAATTCCTGTCATTACTTAAGTCAATATCTGCTGCATTATTCTACAGTTACCAGTACAAACTGCATTATTCTACAGTAGTCTGTACCAACTGTATTATTCTACATTAGTCTGTACCAACTGTATTATTCTACATTAGTCTGTACCAACTGTATTATTCTACAGTAGTCTGTACCAACTGTATTATTCTACAGCAGTCTGTACAAACTGCATTTATTCTACAGTAGTCTGTACCAACTGCATTATTCTAGTTACCAGTACAAACTGCATTATTCTACAGTAGTCTGTACCAACTGTATTATTCTACAGTAGTCTGTACAAACTGCATTATTCTAGTTACCAGTACAAACTGCATTATTCTACAGTAGTCTGTACCAACTGCATTATTCTACAGTTACCAGTACAAACTGTATTATTCTACAGTAGTTCATACCAACTGTATTATTCTACAGCAGTCTGTACCAACAGCATTATTCTACAGTAGTCTCTACTAACTGTATTATTCTACAGTAGTCTGTACCAAATGTATTATTCTACAGTAGTCTGTACCAACAACAATATTCTACAGTAGTCTTTACTAACAGCATTATTCTACAGTAATCTTTACTAACTGTATTATTCTACAGTAATCTTTACTAATTGTATTATTCTACAGTAGTCTTTACCAACTGTATTATTCTACAGCAGTCTGTATCAACTGCATTATTCTATAGTGTCTGTACTAGCTGTATTATTCTACAGTAGTCTTTACTAACTGTACTATTCTACAGTAGTCTGTACCAACTGTATTATTCTACAGTAGTCTGTACCAACTGTATTATTCTACAGTAGTTTGTACCAACTGTATTATTGTACAGTAGTCTGTACAAACTGCATTTATTCTACAGTAGTCTGTACCAACTGCATTATTCTAGTTCCCAGTACAAACTGCATTATTCTACAGTAGATCATACCAACTGTATTATTCTACAGTAGTCTGTACCAACTGCATTATTCTACAGTAGTCTCTACCAACTGTAGTCTGTACCAACTGCATTATTCTACAGTAGTCTGTACTAACTGTATTATTCTACAGTAGTCTGTACCAACTGTATTATTCTACATTAGTCTGTACCAACTGCATTATTCTACAGTAGTCTGTACTAACTGTATTATTCTACATTAGTCTGTACCAACTGCATTATTCTACAGCAGTCTGTACTAACTGTATTATTCTACTGTATTCTGTACCAACTGTATTATTCTACAGTAGTCTATACCAACTGTATTATTCTACAGTAGTCTGTACCAACTGTATTATTCTACAGTAGTCTGTACAAACTGCATTTATTCTACAGTAGTCTGTACCAACTGCATTATTCTAGTTACCAGTACAAACTGCATTATTCTACAGTAGTCTGTACCAACTGTATTATTCTACAGTAGTCTGTACAAACTGCATTTATTCTACAGTAGTCTGTACCAACTGCATTATTCTAGTTACCAGTACAAACTGCATTATTCTACGGTAGTCTGTACCAACTGCATTATTCTACAGTTACCAGTACAAACTGTATTATTCTACAGTAGTTCATACCAACTGTATTATTCTACAGTAGTCTGTACCAACTGCATTATTCTACAGTAGTCTGTAGTAACTGCATTATTCTACAGTAGTCTGTACCAACAGTATTATTCTACATTAGTCTGTACCAACTGCATTATTCTACAGTAGTCTGTACCAACTGTATTATTCTACAGTAGTCTGTACTAACTGCATTATTCTACAGTAGTCTGTACTAACTGCATTATTCTACAGTAGTCTGTACCAACTGTATTATTCTACATTAGTCTGTACCAACTGCATTATTCTACAGTAGTCTGTACCAACTGCATTATTCTACAGTAGTCTGTACCAACTGTATTATTCTACATTAGTCTGTACCAACTGCATTATTCTACAGTAGTCTCTACCAACTGTAGTCTGTACCAACTGCATTATTCTACAGTAGTCTGTACCAACTGCATTATTCTACAGTAGTCTGAACCAACTGCATTATTCTACAGTAGTCTGAACCAACCGCATTATTCTACAGTAGTCTGTACCAACTGTATTATTCTACAGTAATCTGTACAAACTGTATTATTCTACAGTAGTCTGTACCAACTGCATTATTCTACACTAGTCTGTACCAACTGCATTATTCTACAGTGTACCAACTGCATTATTCTACAGTGTACCAACTGTATTATTCTACAGTAGTCTGTACCAACTGCATTATTCTACATTAGTCTGTACCAACTGCATTATTCTACAGTAGTCTGTACTAACTGTATTATTCTACAGTACTCTGTACAAACTGCATTTATTCTACAGTAGTTCATACCAGCTGTATTATTCTACAGTAGTCTGTACCAACTGCATTATTCTACAGTAGTGTATACCAACTGCATTATTCTACAGTGTACCAACTGCATTATTCTACAGTAGGCTGTACCAACAGCATTATTCTACAGTAGTCTTTACTAACTGCATTATTCTACAGTAGTCTGTGCCAACTGTATTATTCTACAGTAGTCTGTACCAACAGCATTATTCCACAGTAGTCTTTACTAACTGTATTATTCTACAGTAGTCTGTACCAACTGCATTATTCTACAGTAGTCTGTACTAACTCATTATTCTACAGTAGTCTTTACTGTATTATTCTACAGTAGCCTGTACTAACTCATTATTCTACAGTAGCCTTTACTAACTGTATTATTCTACAGTAGTCTTTACTGTATTATTCTACAGTAGCCTGTACTAACTCATTATTCTACAGTAGCCTTTACTAACTGTATTATTCTACAGTAGTCTTTACTGTATTATTCTACAGTAGCCTGTACTAACTGCATTATTCTACAGTAGTCTTTACTGTATTATTCTACAGTAGCCTGTACTAACTCATTATTCTACAGTAGCCTTTACTAACTGTATTATTCTACAGTAGTCTTTACTGTATTATTCTACAGTAGCCTGTACTAACTCATTATTCTACAGTAGCCTGTACTAACTCATTATTCTTCTGTAGCCTTTACTAACTCATTATTCTACAGTAGTCTTTACTGTATTATTCTACAGTAGCCTGTACTAACTGTATTGTTCTACAGTAGCCTGTACTAACTCATTATTCTACAGTAGTCTTTACTGTATTATTCTACAGTAGCCTGTACTAACTGTATTGTTCTACAGTAGCCTGTACTAACTGTATTATTCTACAGTAGCCTGTACTAACTCATTATTCTACAGTAGTCTTTACTGTATTATTCTACAGTAGTCTTTACTAACTGTATTATTCTACAGTAGCCTGTACTAACTCATTATTCTACAGTAGTCTTTACTAACTGTATTATTCTACAGTAGTCTTTACTAACTGTATTATTCTACAGTAGTCTGTACTAACTCATTATTCTACAGTAGCCTGTAGTAACTGCATTATTCTACAGTAGTCTTTACTAACTGTATTATTCTACAGTAGTCTGTACCAACAGTTGTACTGGACAGTAATCCATATCAGCAGTCATAATGTATAGTCTGTACCAACAGTCGTACTGAACAGTAGTCCGTACCAACATTCGTACTGTACTATGATTTATTCAGGTAACTCACAATCTAGTGAAATAACAAACAAACCCAAACGCAACAACGCAGTCAAACCAAACAATTTTAAAAACAAATCTAGTTGACGAGTTTACTGATTTTGTCTAGGTCTGTCTCTGGACCCCCCCCCCCATTTAAAATGGGACCTAATTTTGCTTAAAATTGCGAACTACGAAAGGAAAGGTTTGTACTGTAAATCCTCATAAGCCTTTGTTGGAACTACAGTGTGCAATCAAATTTTAAAAAAAGTTTCCCTCTCATTGATCTCATCATCTACTGAATTTATTAGTGTTTATTTAAAAAAATGATAAATGACTTCTCAAAATGGTAAAATGAGAGTTTCTGCTTTGTGTACATGTCCAACCGTGACAATGATTTGTTGGATCGTCACTATCATATACAGGCATAACCCAGGTAAATCCCAAACACCATCTGTTCTAATGGTGTCATCAGCCTGGGATTCATGGTGTCATCAGCCTGGGATTCGTTTTTTTTGTTGTTGTTGGTACCAAAAGTTAAGATGCTTACTATTTTCACCCAATATTTTTCACACCGACTAACCAGAAAGTATGATTTAATACTACATACCTGGTGTGCTGTGCACTAATTCTGGTAATTTTAACACCAACTAACCAGAATGTTCAATTTAATAATGCATACCTGATGTACTGTTCACTAAATGTGGTCAGCTGTAAATTCACAGCAAGTTATATCATTTGCTTCTACTGTTGGTTTTTATTGGAAACACATTACTAGCTATTATGGCAGCAATGTGTATCATAATTTTAAACATGTACACAGTATACAATAAACAAATGATGCCATGTAATCAAAATGATTCAAAACTCAATCAAAATCTTATTTCTCCAATCTGGATGTTAGGCTTACAGCTGACATCTTTTTATATGTAAGGCATTTACAACATGTAGGACACATACCAGATAACATCACAGAGAGTCTCAAGGGATTTTTTGAAACTCAAAATGTTGTTTTGAGGTGGGGGGTGGGTGCAAAAAATGCAACATCATCATCATACAACTGATAATAAGGTATGAGCCTACAGAAAATAAATTTAAATTGAACTCGGAATAAAAGAAACAAAGTCTTTTATTTGAACTTTGAGGCATTTCATACACTTTCAAACAAAAAATTATTTGTAGATCATTGGCAGTATTGTCATCACACAGTGGAATACTGTCTTAACTAGATCATGTCTCTAGCTTTGTCGGGGTGGGGGAGGGAGAGAGTTGAAGGTGATGCAGGAGTCTTTACTGTTCATCTCTGCATTCATTGCAGACTGGATGGTACTGTTATTCACACTTCCCCAAAGATCTTGCTGAAATTTGAAGTGTCACACTTACACTGGCCACACAAGTTATACTTTTAAAACATGGTAGTTTACTTTTGTAATTAAGCCATGTATTAGTGTCTTTTCCCAATGCTGAATGGTGTTACTATTTCAATGGATGTAATACACAACAAAATGACTAATGCCCATATAGCGTTTGCAGTGAATAAAATGCCCCCTTGAAGCTTGCTGTTTATCTCTGATCAAATTAACTCTTGATCACCTCTATGACAATCAGCTGTATAAACTGCCCTGAGGGAATGTTTTCTATGAGCATTATTAAATCATAAATGTGTCATGTTTATACAGATAATGGCATATCTCAAGCTCTCTCACAAAAATTATTGAAAATCATGTTTTGTTTTGTTTGTTTTTTTTATATAAAAGACTGTGTTGGGGTTGGAGTGGGGGTGGGAGTAAAAAAAATAACATTTTTTTAAAAACCTGACCACATTTGAGGAGAAAATCATCCAGAAGAAAAGAATTGAAAGACAAATTCTATTCAACATTTGTCTTAATCACAGATGTGAAAATATTTCATTTTATAGGAAATAGTTCCTGCATCACTGAGAGTCATATGGATCATCATACACAGTTACTAAGTTTGTATGACCAATTTAAGTCTTAATCACCTCTATGACAATCAACTGCATAAACTGGATTGTTTTACATAAGCATTAAGCTTAACTATATAAGATGTGGGCATTTATCATGGTGTCAAGAAAAAATTCTCTTTCACAAAATCAACGAAAATCATGTTGTCGTTCATTTTAAACATGATCATGTCAGGGATCAGGTTGGGATGGGAGTAAAGAAATCATGTTGTTTGAAGCTGGACCACATTTGAAGAAAAAAATAATTCATAATTCATACCTGAAGAAAAGAATTAACAGAAAAATCCTATTCAAATGAATCTTAAGCAGATATGTGAAAATATGTCATTTAATTTGAAAGAAAGTAACTCATACATCACTTATAGTCATGTGCATGGTGGAGTACAGTTACTGATTTTGTATGACCAACTTAACTCTTACTCACCTCTATGACAATTAACTGTATAAACTGCCCTGGGATTGTTTTCCATGAGCACTGTGTACTGTTTATAAAGATAACAGCATATATCATGGCATCAAGAAAACTCTCTGTTTCAAAAATTAATGAAAATCTTGTTTGTATTTTAAACATGACCATGCTGTGTAGGGGTGGGGTTAATAAAGTGGTTACAAAAAAGTTTTCTTGTAAATATTGTATAGAATGGTTCTTACAAAACTGGTACCCCTTACAATAAAATTCTATTATGTCAGATCTGCCTTGACCCTTGACCCCTTCAGCCAACAAATATAATGTCCCTTTATACAGGTCATCTCTCTACACAGGTGGACCCATACAGGTCGTCTCTCTATACAGGTGGACCCATGGGTCCCTGGTGGCCAAGTAGTTTAATGTGCATGCCTTTACAGATCACGGACTTCTCACCTCTACCTGCATGGGTTCAAGTCTTTGGCTTGGCCAACATGGGTATGTGAGAAAGCTTGTCAGTAGCTTCCCATGGGTCAGTGGTTTTCCCAGAATTCTCCCAGGTTCTTCCTCTACCAAATATACTAGCTGCCATATCATGTGCACAAAAATGGCATTAAACCCATAACAGCAACAGGTGGTTTCAATGCAGGTTGTCACATTATATAACATAACTGATGCATGAATGAAGGATCTGGTCTTTGGTGACTGGTGGGCTTTTTCTGTGTTCTATTTCAAGTGATATTTAACCAGGTTAAATTCTAGAAATGAAAATTTTTTTGGAGGGGGGCATCAATCTCCATTTTAAAACAGGGAATCTACAAACCCACAATTCTGTATGCTTTAAGACAGTGGGTTTCAAAGTATGGGATATGCAACCCAGTAATGGGTCACAGAATGTCAGGACCTGGTACACCTTGCTGAAAAATCTAACCAAATGATATAATTGTTGGGCTGCATGCGTAAATGATTTTCTTCAACCGGGTCGTAAAAAAAATGTCTGAAACCCACATCTATAATAAACTAATATATAATAAATAATTACTCTTTTTGAGTATGGAGTCTGATGGCTCCAACTGAGTATGACTGCTCTTATTGAGTCTGATCTTATGGAGTATGGAGTCTGACTGCTCCTATTGAGTTGGGCACTAAAATGATTAATCAATCATCAAAAATAAACACAACTGTAAGGAATCTTCTCATGGAAAATATATCCACTACATTGCAAACAAGAATTTTCTTAACAATTAAGTAAAATATTCTTGATAGGAAAAGCTCAGTGAAAAGTATTAAGAAAGAAGAGTTCCTGTGATAAAAACATTCAAAAAATCTACAGATTAAATTAATGTTGGACAATGAACAATCTAATGACAATAAAATGGTTTCCAATGGCTTGAAAAAGAATTATTTAACCATTAGTCCTGAGTAGAGGCATACCAATGTAATTTATCATGATAAAGAAAGCATGCCTATCAATGGTAGAGAAATTAATTACCATTTTATCACAAGTGCACAACACAATGTCTAGTACATATTATACAACATGGAGTTCTGATATATCTAAATCATGAACTTGGGATCAATAACATGATGTAACAATGATGAATTCAAGACCTATACAAAATAATGTATTACCTCCTTCAGATCTATATTTGTCTTGAAGTATAAACACTGGTCTTGGCCTTCCCAACATGTAGATATTTGTCTTCAATTGTATTTTTCCACTCTACGTTTTTAATGTGAATTAAAATCCATTCGACTATTTTGTTTGTTTTTCAAATGGCATATTGAGAAGAAATATAACTAAATGAAACTGTCAGCATTCTGACTTAACATGTAGAATCAGCAAGAACAGTATATATCTCTTGTATGTGTACCTAAATCGTCCTGTCAATTCACATATAGCAAACTCACAATTGCAAAACGGGGGGACAGGTACAGAGGTCTACTGGGATGAGGGGAGCTAAGTAAAGTTATACTCCCTATAAATTATCCCCTGAATATATGACGAGTCCGACACCTGAAACCCCCTTGGGTTCATCTTGGTAGTAATATGTAAAAGTGATAAATGAATGTTCAACAACAAATTTGAGATGCATTATTGCCAACACATCATGGTCTACTGGCAGCTAAATATAGACCCCAAATGAAACTACAGTATTAAAATGAACGCATAATTATATAAGAGCACCCCTCCCACATCAACACATGCACATACATACATTGGCCAGATTTAGTTGGTATTACCTGTCGTGATTTTCCATCATACTAGTGAAGTCTTCAAAATCACACTGTACATTGGAATGTAATCCATACAGAAATAATTAATTCCAGCAACATTTTAACAGAGAATTATTTTTCAATATTCTTTTTTACATCCAGGTGTTCTCTGAATGTAATTATGAACTATCCAGCAGAATCTGCAAAAACGCCAAAAACTGTAGTGTCTGTTACGGACTTGTATGCTTGTCTAAAATCAGATTGTCCAACAGTATACCTGCCAATTTCTTGCACCGTAAAATTTCACCTGATCCTGTGCCCATTACTGAGTTGTTCACATGTAATTGACTACACGTAACTGGTGAACACTATCGTCGTATTGTATGTGTAGTGTGTATGCCTCTCTAATACCACCAGTGCTGGGCTGTCAGTTTCACTGACAAGGACAATATAAGCGGTAGACTGGTTATGTATCTGTCTGTATCTCCTACATGCAAATATCAGGCTTTCACTTATCCACCTATCTTGTCCCGTCTTCCCAAAGGAATCTCGCAGCTCCTAAATTCGGCATTTTTGCTGAATTTTTAATCAGGCCACTCTATCACAAAACATAGTTGGCCCTCCATGCGTTTTGTCTGATAGACAGAACGAAAGTGTAGCTAGTCCCAGTTGGCTAGAGTAGCATTTTCTGCATGGCTTGATGAAGAACTATAGAGGTGGCCTGACTCAAATTGGCCACTCTCGATCACTCATTTTCGCTCTTTTCCGTATATATCAGCTGCAGTTGTACTGGAAGAAATTGCATCAGTTTGGGTATGCCTTCCATTCCAATACGTACATGCATGTTAATAATAATAATAATAATAATAATAATAATAATTGAAAATAAAATAAAAATAATAAATGTTTACATATTCAGCGATTAAACCATAGCAAATAAGTCAGTTTCTGTTGGTATCTTTTTATTCTGATTATGTGAGGCTTGAGAACCAATTCTTTCATGGTTCAAATTGGCTCAGTCGTTCTGTAGAAAAAAAATATCAAAAAAGGGTTCCCACCTTGTTATAGCAGATACACCACTGCCAGAGAACACATTCCAGAATTATTTTTTTTTATAAAGTGTCAAAATGACCATTTTGGAAAGTCTGGTCCTAAAAAAGCCAACCAATAAAACAGAGAACTAGTCAAAAACAAGTTCTCTACCTGGCTGTCACCCTGAAAACGATCTAACATTTTGCACCAAATGGTTGAAAACTCTTTAAGAGATTCTTGCAACCACTTGTAATTCATTTGTCCAAATTATGAACAGCCTTTTACTATATTAATGATCTGTTTTTAAGAGAAAAAAAAATCGTTTTAAAAATTGTCGAGTTGATCAAATTGAAGGATATCTTGAATAACTATTATAGAAGACCACAGAAAGCAGAAGCAAGTCTCTCAAATGGAGGGCCATACTTTGGAAAGCCTTTTAGTAACAATCTGAAAATCATTTAATTATGTTTTATGCAAACCGATATCTGTTCGTTATGGTTTATATCTATAGAAAACTGCTAATTTTGAGAGTGGTTCAGCAACTTTTTGATCAAACTTGATGAACTGTTGTACAAAAATGCTCCAACAGGTTTTCCACCTGCTTGCTAAAAGTGAAGCCACAAGTTTGCCAAGGAAGCCATCCCTGATAAAAACTGGCAGCCCTACAGAACATCTTGATGATGTCTAAATGAAAGGAGCTCTGCCATTCTGATTTTAAAGAAGTGTTCCTTTCTGTTGCTACAAAAACCATACTGTTGCTTAGGAAGTCGCCCTGGACACTTGTACTGAGGAACATTTCCACTGACTTTTAAAACCCCTGTTGAACAAACCAGGCCAAGACATTCTGAACAATTTGGCAAATATTGTGTTTGGCACCTTGTTGCTTTGGAAGCCCCAAAGTTGTTAAGAAAACAACCAAGTCTGAACCAAACTGGCACAGTCATTATGTACAAGAATTAGAAAAAAAGTTTCTACTGGCTTCCTATAGAACCCACGAGATTGCTATGGAAACAACATGATATAATTTTCTTAGATGATGTCTTAAGGAACATTTCTGCCAAGTTTGATCCAAACTGGCTAATCATTTCTGAGGAGGGCAAGTCAAATGCAAGTTTTTCCACTTGGTTGTTAATGGAGATACACTTGGTTGCTAAGGAAGATACACTTTTGCTAAGGAAGACAAGCTGAACACAATTTTGGTAGAGTATTTGCTAAGGAACGTTCCTGCCGAGTTTGATCCAAATTGCTCCAGTGGATTTTGAGAAGTTGAAAGCAGGAAATGTGAACAGACGATGGATGCTACAGAATAAAAAAACAACCTTTAACCTTTTACTTTAGTAACAATCTCAGGGGGTATACTGCAAAAGTGATACACAAAAGCCTCCCCCCCACCACTTAAATTAATTTTCTCTCCCTCATTTAGAGTATAAATAATGGGATTTTACATTGTAATATTCCAAAGTCAGCTATCACATACTAACAGATAAAAAGTGTTTAGCATGCCTGGCATAAAAGACTGACAGGTGCTGAGTGAAACAACAGCAGTAGTTCCGCAGTTTCTGCACTGCTTTTATTCATCTGTTTAGTTACACTCTAGCTTACATTGCTATAATTCACTGCACAGAATAAATTGCATGCCATATATATCCCATTAATTTACATCAACATTTTAATAACAGATGATATTTTGTGGCTTGATTGATTCAAATTGAGTAATTGGGGTTGATTCAAATATTTGGCATCAAAACTGGGATATATTATTCCAGTAACCATTATCAAAGCATAATTTCCTGTTGAAATAATTTCCTGTGAACAAGATGAAATTTTTAGCTTGTTTTGTACAATTTTCTGTGAACTAAATGTAATTTTTAGCATGTGTGGTAAAATTTTCTCAAGTCTAGGCAATGATCCTAATAAAGGGAATTCCAGTGTTAACAGTTTACACTTGGCTTACAATAGAATACTCATATTTTTTATGGTTTCAATGCGTAAAAACTTCAAACGTAAAAATTGTTTGATGGTGTAGAGTAAAAACAGTATAATACCTGAATATTTGACAAATGTCAACATTTTATGAAAGCTGCCAAAAATATTGCACATAATCAAACATCTGAAGTTGCTTTAACATTTTTCAAATATTTCTTTGATGTTGGTGATACCATGTCCAAGGTATAATTTTAAACCCATGTAAAAATATTGTGCATGTTAAAATGTTGTATCAAAAATGTCTCCTGTATTTACTACGAAAACCCAGCTCTGCCATCACAAAAAGCCCCAGAAGTCTGAGTCAACTCTGTTTGCCACCACATATTTCCCCAGCAGATCCAAGTCCATGCTGTTCTGATTCATAATGCCCAGTAGATCTGTCTGCACTGTTCTCTATCACATCATGCCCAGTAGATCTGTCTACACTGTTCTCCATCACATCATGCCCAGTAAATCTGTCTGCACTGTTCTCCATCACATCATGCCCAGTAGATCTGTCTGCACTGTTCTCCATCACATCATGCCCAGTAGATCTGTCTGCACTGTTCTCCATCACGTCATGCCCAGTAGATCTGTCTACACTGTTCTCCATCACATCATGCCCAGTAGATCTGTCTGCACTGTTCTCCATCACATCATGCCCAGTAGATCTGTCTACACTGTTCTCCATCACATCATGCCCAGTAGACCTGTCTACACTGTTCTCCATAATTCCTCAATAGATCCATGTCTACTCTGTTCTTCATCACATCATGCCCAGTAGATCTGTCTACACTGTTCTCCATAATTCCTCAATAGATCCATGTCTACTCTGTTCTTCATCACATCATGCCCAGTAGATCCGTCTACACTGTTCTCCATAATTCCTCAATAGATCCATGTCTACTTTGTTCTTCATCACATCATGCCCAGTAAATCTGTCTACACTGTTCTCCATAATTCCTCAATAGATCCATGTCTGCTCTGTTCTTCATCACATCATGCCCAGTAGATCCATGTGTACTCTGTTCTCCATCACATAATATCCAGTAGATCCATGTCTACTCTGTTCTCAATAGATCTATGTCTACTCTGTTCTCCATCACATCATACCCAGTAGATCCGTCTACACTGTTCTCCATAATTCCTCAATAGATCCATGTCTACTCTGTTCTTCATCACATCATGCCCAGTAGATCTGTCTACACTGTTCTCCATAATTCCTTAATAGATCCATGTCTACTCTGTTCTTCATCACACCATACCCAGTAGATCTGTCTACACTGTTCTCCATCACATAATACCCAGTAGATCCATGTCTACTCTGTTCTCAATAGATCTATGTCTACTCTGTTCTCCATCATATCATACCCAGTAGATCTGTGTCCGCACTATTCTCAATCACACATGGGTGCCTGCACATAGGGACAAGGGGGAAGCGCACTTGCCCTCCCTTGGATTTTTCACCCCTAAACATATTTTGGCCTACGCCCATAAAACTTAATAGCTGGCCGCTATATATTTTCCCCCCTTCCCCCTGAAAATAATTCTGTGGGCACCCCTGCCATCACATAATGCACTGTATAAATTTGCACTGTTCACCATAATTCCCCAGCAGATCTGTACACTGTTTTCCATTGCATAATTCCCCAGCAGATCTGTACATAGTTTTCCATCACATAATTCCCCTTCAGATCTGTACATTGTTTTCCATTGCATAATTTCCCAGCAGATCTGTACAATTTTCCATTGCATAATTCCCCAGCAGATCTGTACATTGTTTTCCATTGCATAATTCCACAGATGATCTGTACACTGTTTTCCATTGCATAATTCCCCAGCAGATCTGTACAGTTTTCTATCACATAATTCCCCAGCAGATCTGTACACTGTTTTCCATTGCATAATTCCCCAGCAGATCTGTACAGTTTTCTATCACATAATTCCCCAACAGACCTGTACACTGTATTCCATCACATAATTCCCCAGCAGATCTGTACACTGTTTTCCATCACATAAAGCCCAGAAGATCTGTGTCTACACTGTTCTTCATCACATAATTCCCAGTAGACCTGTGTCTGCACTGTTTTTCCGTCACATAATTCCCAGTAGATCTGTCCTGACAATGTTCTCCATCACATAATTCCCAGCAGACCTGTGTCTGCACTGTTTTCCATCACATAATTCCCAGTAGATCTGTCTTGACAATGTTCTCCATCGCATAATTCCCAGTTGATCTGTGGCTGCACTGTTTTCCTTCACATAATTCCCAGTAGGTCTGCCTTGACACTGTTCTCCATCACATAATTCCACAGCATATCTGTACACTCTTTTCCATCACATAATTCCCAGTTGATATGTGGCTTCATTGTTCTCCATCACATAATTCCCAGTTGATATATGGCTTCATTGTTCTCCATCACATAATTCTTCAGCAGATTTGTGTTCTCTATCCCAAAATGCCCTTGTACATATGCATCTATGCTGTTCTCCATCGAATGGTGCCCCAGTGGTTCAGTGTCTATTCAGTTTCCCATCACATAATGCAGTAGTAGACCTGTGTACACTGTTCTCCATCCCATAATGCCCTGGTAGATATCCATCTACATGTAATGCCCTAGTGGGTATGTGTCAATACTGTTCTCCATCCCATAATGCCCTGGTAGGTTTTTGTCTGCATTTAATGCTCCAGTAGATCATTAGAGTCTATGCTATTCTGCATTCCATAATGGCCTGGTAGATCACTGTATGTTTTATTTCAATTCAAATGAACAATACCAAAGACCTAAACTGAGATCAATCCCATGATCCTTGCAGAGTACCATTCTTAAAACCAATAACATTGAAACATTTATTTGTGTATTCTGGTGCTATTCCATGGAATGAACTCCTCAAAACCATTGCAACCAAAACAATCTAAACAAAATACATAAAACCATTAGAACCAAAACAAATCTAAAAAAACTCCCCAAAACCATTAGATCCAAAACAAATCTAAGAAAACTCCACAAAACCATTAGATCCAAAACAAATCTAAGAAAACTCCACAAACCCATTATATCCAAAACAAATCTAAGAAAACTCCCCAAAACCATTAGATCTGAAAACAAATCAAAGAAAACTCCACAAACCCATTATATCCAAAACAAATCTAAGAAAACTCCCCAAAATCATTAGATCTGAAACAAATCTAAGAAAACTCACCAAAACCATTAGATTCAAAACAAATCTAAGAAAACTCCCCAAAACCATTAGATCCAAAACAAATCTAAGAAAACTCACCAAAACCATTAGATCCAAAACAAATCTAAGAAAACCCACCAAAACCATTAGATCCCAAACAAATCAAAGAAAACTCCCCAAAACCACTAGATCCCAAACAAATCTAAGAAAACTCCCCAAAACCACTAGATCCCAAACAAATCTAAGAAAACTCCCCAAAACCACTAGATCCAAAACAAATCTAAGAAAACTCCCCAAAACCATTAGATCCAAAACAAATCTAAGAAAACTCCCCAAAACCACTAGATCCCAAACATATCTAAGAAAACTCCCCAAAACCACTAGATCCCAAACAAATCTAAGAGAACTCCCCAAAACCACTAGATCCCAAACATATCTAAGAAAACTCCCCAAAACCACTAGATCCAAAACAAATCTAAGAAAACTCCCCAAAACCATTAGATCCCAAACATATCTAAGAAAACTCCCCAAAACCACTAGATCCCAAACAAATCTAAGAAAACTCCCCAAAACCATTAGATCCCAAACAAATCTAAGAAAACTCCCCAAAACCACTAGATCCCAAACAAATCTAAGAAAACTCCCCAAAACCACTAGATCCCAAACAAATCAAAGAAAACTCCCCAAAACCATTAGATCCAAAACAAATCTAAGAAAACTCCCCAAAACCACTAGATCCCAAACAAATCTAAGAAAACTCCCCAAAACCACTAGATCCCAAACAAATCTAAGAAAACTCCCCAAAACCACTAGATCCAAAACAAATCTAAGAAAACTCCCCAAAACCACTAGATCCCAAACATATCTAAGAAAACTCCCCAAAACCACTAAATCGCAAACAAATCTAAGAAAACTCCCCAAAACCATTAGATCCAAAACAAATCTAAGAAAACTCACCAAAACCATTAGATCCAAAACAAATCTAAGAAAACCCACCAAAACCATTAGATCCCAAACAAATCAAAGAAAACTCCCCAAAACCACTAGATCCCAAACAAATCTAAGAAAACTCCCCAAAACCACTAGATCCCAAACAAATCTAAGAAAACTCCCCAAAACCACTAGATCCAAAACAAATCTAAGAAAACTCCCCAAAACCATTAGATCCAAAACAAATCTAAGAAAACTCCCCAAAACCACTAGATCCCAAACATATCTAAGAAAACTCCCCAAAACCACTAGATCCCAAACAAATCTAAGAGAACTCCCCAAAACCACTAGATCCCAAACA